>JAXIVJ010008722.1:0-10000 GCA_036785665.1 Chirona hameri | reverse complement strand
TCAGAGGTATGTGAGAGGGCGCCTTCGGAGGTGTATCGGAGGGTGCCTTTGGAGGCAGTGGCGTCGCCGCAAAACTTTTAGTGTTGGGGGGGGGCAGCCAGGGGTTCAGGGATCAGCCCCAGGGGCGGATTGGGGGCGGGGGAGGGGGGTAAAGTCAGGTGCCGCCCTCAGCTCAGGTACCGCCCTCAGACCAGATGCCGCCCTCAGGCCAGGTGGAGACAGGGCTGATTTGGACAAGCCTGTGTGCGGGGCAGGGCGGAGTTCCGCATGTCTGGGACTTCGGCAGACCGGGGAATAGGGCAGGGTTGATTCTGTGAAGCCGGGGAACGGGGTGGGTGGATTTCGTCTGGCCCGAGTGCAACATTGTCTGTTTGCCATCCACTTCTTTAACTAAGGTGTTGTGCTTTATCGCGAGCATTCCTCAGTTTTGCTCTATCTCATTCATCAATGGAAAAGGTATGAATGCCTCTTTATTGCCATAATTTTGATTTTGGTGAGTCTTTTAATTTCTTTTTTTTCTTTGTTCACAAATCCTGGTCAATTCCATGAATTTCACGGTTAAAAATATTCGAGAATATCATCAAGTGGAAAGAACAGTTAATTCAAGTTGATTTATTGTATAATTTATTTTCATTAATTTTTTCTCTCATTTGGTATAATTTACCCCCTTCCCCTCAACAACACGTTTCGCTGACGGCACTGACGGATCCAGGGGGGGGGGTAATCAGAGGCAAATGCCCCTCCTCACAGGAATCTTGGTGGGGGCACTCAAAACAAGTATGCGTTCCCTGCACTGAACGTGAAAAATAATGATCTTAGGAGAAAACTGTATGAAAACTGGAGTTTTTTTTTCTCGAGTGATTGAATTGGAAATTTTATGTATCCTTTTTTCAATGATAGACAAAACAGCGCACCTGATGCAATTCAAGCAGCCCCGGTGACACTTAACCGGCGCCCCGCTGGGGGAGGAGGGGGGGGGGGGGGCAGAATCTGCCCCCTCCCGGATTTTCTCAATAACTTGAAAACCATGATAGATATGAACGTGAAACTTGCAGTACCTTATGCTGCATCAATTCTACGTCTTTCTAACAAAAATATAAATACGCCACTGGCCAGGGAGATACGGTTTAGACACTCCACCCCTCCCCCTCCCCAGGTTTTTCCGTGATCCTCGGGAAAACCACACACCTGGGAATCGGCATGAAGTGGCGCGTAGCGCCGCCGCGTTTGGCACACCTGTTCGGGAATCAAGTGCTTACACTGAGGGAAATGCTTGACCACGGGTCACATCAAATACAAATGTATTCTTCGAAAATGTCTGTAAAGCCTTGCGAGTAGGTGGAATAGAAGACGCCATTCGATAGGAGGTTGTCGAAATGTAGAAAAAATATCGTAGGAGGTCGGCGATTGTGTACCGACAGACGATACCTCTAGTAATGGTAAGTTCTCTGGGGTCTACCCGATTTAGGTCAGCGGCCAGTGGCGGCGGAAAGTATGTTCGGATGGGGAGGAGGCAAATAAACCCAGGGGCCCCCTCGGACCAAGCGCCCCCCCCACACAAAACAAATGCCGCGAAATGATAACTCCTCGGATTTAGGCCACAATAGTATACCAGTAAAACGCCTTTTTGAGCAATCACCGAGCGGGCCCGCTCTGGTAAAGCTAAAACAGGTTTGAAATATTAAACGGTACGGGAGCACACATGCGCATTAACTGTGCCCCAATAATGAGTAACAAATTCAATAGTTTTACCGTGGTTATATCCGTATTATCCTATACCGTATCAGGGGCTCCACCACAGGGGGGACGGGGGAATGTCCTCCCCCCCAACATTTTCAAATTTTAACATTACGCCTATGGAAAGAATCGACTTCAGAATGCCTCCGTCCCCCCCCCCCCCAACTTTCGGAAGGTGGCGGCGCCCTTGTACCGTATTATATTTTTATTATGGTTATTATACCAGATGCATAGTTTTAGGAACGCTCAGCTGAATGGAGATGTACAAAGTAAATGGCGCTTCCCTTGGACGAACTATATAACAACAATGACAGGTATTACAGTGAAATAATCACTTTTTGATTTATTTATCTGCATTTGTATGTGGCACATGCATGGTTTCAAATTGATCGTGCTCCCAATATAAACGTGAAATAACAACATTTTCTATTTCAAAAATTTAATTATGGGAAGTTAAAAAAAAATATGTGCTAACATATGGTGACGAACAGTATAATCCATCACTATCTCTGGTTTGAATATTATTTGTACACAAAATCACAGGGGCCAGCAATGCAGTAAGTGCTCCAAGAAGCGTGACAAGTGACAAAGTCCCTGATTGGTCAATGACACAAATCGCATACACTAAATTCGTCGCCGGTCCTTGGCCAAGTTTATCCGCGGAATGCAATCACGGTTTTCTGACGTTTATTGATTGATTATGGTATCAACGGTTTAGATAATTTTTTCATGTGTGCATTGCAATATATTAAATATGTTTGTTGAAATTGGTAGGATTTAAACAAAAAATAAGTTGTGAACAATAAATAGTTCGCCGTCGCGGGAAAAGTTAAACTGCCGATTTCAATGCACTTTTTTCAAATGCTTGTTGATTGTTCATAGAAGTTTGGTACATATTCGCAAAAGATTAGAGTGCATGAAGCATTATATGCCTTGAAGATAAATAACAATGAGTAGGCGGGCTAATTTTCGCTGGGGTCGATGTTTATTAAATTATTGGAATACCAAAGAAATGTAATTACAAAATTGTGATTACAAGATTATAAATACATCTGTCATAAGATAATCCAACCCGACCTAAACTTTACAGCAATTACGGCCACATGGACCCACGTTTAGAGCGCTCAGCTCGCATTTCACTCGCTGCGAGGCGACTTACTGGGGGGAGCTGTCTCCACCCCAAGACCCCCCCAGACCATCTCGTAGATAAAACTTAACCCTACGTCGTAAATAAGTTTTCCGATGTATTTGCGCGGCCCCGTCCCTTGCAATTGTCAAACAAAACGGATAAAAAACGTTCCAACACGTACAAACACTAAAAAAAACACTTTCCAACGAGAGAAGAAAAAAGGTTTCAACGGATCCACGTACCAAACGCTTCCAAATGACGGCCCCACCCGGCCCCGCCCCTTGCATTGTCAAAACATACGGAGAAAAGACGTCCCAACAACACGTACGAGGGCTTAAAAAAACGCTCTTACGAAACACGTTCCAACGGATCACAAATATTGTATTTTCCACAAAGCGCTTTGTAACATATTTAATGGTTAATTCTGGCTTTGAAATAAATAGGGATGCGTGAAATGTCACAGCAAATTTAGAAGAGTGGAACATAAACAAGTGTTACAAACAAACTGGATAGAATCGGATGAAACTTTAACTTTCGCATAGATATAAACAATCGTTTTGTAACGAAAGGAAATGTGTCGTGCCTTGCTGATCATTATAATAATATATTTGTATCTAAAGATCCGCTAAGGTTGCAATCGACATTGCTTCTACATCACGATTTACAAGTCTGCTAAATTATGCGAGGGTACTCATTTTAAGTCTGGTTTATAGGTCATTTTAAGGTCAAATTATGAGAGGGTCTGCTGAAGTATATGCCTACTTGTGTATCAAATAAACGTTTGGCATATTGCTTTGTCCAATTAGTATGTATTTCGTGAACGGATACTATTTCCTTTCAAATCCATGTAAGATGAGGCTTTGAAACACGGGCGGCCAGAGCGCTCATCCAGGCGGCCAAAGAGTCCCATCAGGCGGATTAGAGCGCACACTCTCAATCAGCCAGAGCGCCCCCGCTCAGGCGGCCAGAGCGCCCCCTTTCAGGCGCTCAGAGCGGCCCCTCTCAGACGGCCAGAGTGCCTATCTCAGGCGGGCAGAGAGCGCCTAAGAGGCTCAGGCGGCCAGAGCGCCCCTTTCAGGCGGCCAAAGCGCCCTCTTTCAGGCGGCCAGAGTACCCCTCTCAGGCGGCCAGAGCAGCCCCCTCTCAAGCAGCCAGATGGCCCCTCTCAGACCGCCAGAGTGGCCCCTCTCAGGCGGCCAGAGCGCCCCCTCTCAGGTGACCAGAGCGCCCCTCTCAGTCGGCCAGAGCGCCCCCTTCTCTAGGCGGCCAGAGCGTCCCCTCTCAGACGGCAAGAGCGCCCCTCACAGGCGGCCAGAGCGCCCCTTCTCAGGCGGCCAGAGCGCCCTCTCTCTTGCGGCCAGAACGCCCTTTCTCAGGCGGCCAGAGCGCCCCCTCTCATGCGGCCAGAGCGCCCTCTCCAGGCGGCCAGAGCGCCTCCTCTCAGGTGACCAGAGCAGCCCCTCTTAGGCGGCCAGATGCGCCCCCTCTCAGGCGCCCGGAGTGCCCCCTCTCAGGCGGCCAGAGCTCCCCCTCTCAGGCGGCCAGAGCTCCCCTCTCAGGCGGCCAGAGCGCCCCTCTCAGGCGGCCAGAGCAACCCTCTCAGGCGGCCAGAGCGACCCTCTCAGGCAGCCAGACGCGCACCCTCTCAGGCGGCCAGAGCGCCCCTTCTCAGGCGGCCAGAGCACCCTCTCTCAGGCCAGCAGCCCCTGCCAAACACAAAGCGCCCTCGCTGAGTCTGGGGGGCAACTGCCCCCCTTTTCCGCCGCCACGTCAGCGGCTCATCGTTGACAGTCTTATAGTGGGGGTCTTTTGCGTGTTAGTATCACCAACCAAGTTAAGGAGGACCCCGAAAAATACACCAAAAACGTGGTGCAAACGGACCAATCACGACTACGCACTTCTACCACTGCATGCTACCACGGTATTTCTACTACCAGAACACCACACACGAACCGGTAGGGCTGCAACTTTAAAGGATATTCCATCCGAACGATATTCCTCCCACATTTTTAGTTTTTGCTTGTTTTAAGCGACAAGCATCGGTGTGATGATGACCCTTTTTGGGTACTCCTCACTTTTGAAGAGGAACACAATATCAGGTGAATGTCATACTTTAAAATGTGTGTGCCATCTGAATTGGTCGGTTCAAGTCATGTGAGTAGGTACGGAGATGCGTTGGCAATTCAATTCATCCTACAATATTGAAGAAAAAAGTCAGATGCCGAGCTTTTGGCAGGCGCGCGAGTGACTTCGTCTTCAATCATTTACCTGTGGGTCGGTCCGGGCTGTCAAGTTTCGGTTATGAAAGGTGGGCAAGCTGTTGTGTAAATCAGAATGTGCTACAAGTTACACCAGAGACGCTTAATTGTAGTACCGCAACTTAATCTTCAGTCATTTATCTCTGGGTCGGTCGGGCTTTCAAGTTTCGTTTTGAAAGGTGCAGCTCTAGTGTCAATCAGAACGCGCTATAAACAGTATTAATTGTAGTACCCGGTAGATAGAAGCTGTCCCGGCTCACATAGGCTCTACTATAGGCTGTGCAACAAACGGCGCGGCAGCAAACGGATGGCGGCAGCGGGCAGAGACCCTGCTGACAAGACAAGACTGGACTCGGTGTTCTATCGCTGAGGAACTCTCGGAGCCCCGCGCGGCACATGACGGTTTCTACAGGTTGATGGGGGGGCTGACGATGCTTGTCAACCAAGTACCTAGTCTCGCTGCGCCTGGGGCTCGTGCATGTGTAGACCCTCCACTCTCGCGTCGCCGTCTTCCTAAAAGAGCTAATTCAGCTTGGAGTTTTATTTCAGGCACCACCCTCAAAGCACGGTTTCCGGCTCCAGTCCCCGGCCGAGTCACGGGCAGCGCAGAGAGACGAGAAATGGCCGCTGGCTCTCTGGTCAGCGCTGAAAACAGGACGAGCCTATGCATGTTGGTATTGTATTGATAAGGACTGAAGAAGTTATAAGATAATACGAAGTAAAGAAGAAATACGGAAGGCAAAAGACGACGAAAAGTTATTAGCGTCATGCAGGTATAGCGGAAAGCTACATATAGTTGTATACCTGATGTTGCCGCCTAACTCTATCATGAACGTTAACAAGCAGCTCGCGTATACGTGGCTTCACTTAAAGTTAAGTCTCAAATACATCGGAAAGTTAAATACCGCAGTACATTCTTCAATGTATCACATAACGCCAACTGCATATAAAACAGCAGTTTGAGATGGCAAGGTGTCAACTTATGGACAGGACACACGTCTACTGGACTGCTAACTACACAGCTCGACATAATAACTACACAAAAATGAGCATCACACTAACCTGGTTTAGTGGTCAAGTGAGCGTTTCTCTCTCACACACATTGCTCAGACTCCTCTGGTCGAGCTCCTGCTCCCTGGACTATGCTGCGAGAAGTCTCTGAGGCTCTCCTGGGACTCCGTTCAGCTGCCGGACCACGGTGACGGGTCAGAGTCGGCGGACTGAGTGTGTGTGGGGGGAGGGGGGGGGGGACGCTCGGGGGATACGGGGAGAAGAATGCTCCATGGGGCGGCATTTGATTCTAGTGGCGCCTATCATGTTCCTAAGTCGCCATTCTACTCGTCAGGCAGACTTGTGTTTGATTCCGCTTTCAGCGGGCGGAATCGATTCCGATTCCATGTCAAACCAGATGGCTCTGATTTCGATTCCGTATTCCAGTAGATATGTTACTGGGAGAACGATCACGATAATCCGATTCAGGGCACCTAAAAAGCTGATTCCGAATTACCGATTCCCATTGATTCCACTCTGCATCAACAATTTCCGATCATATCTATATTTTGTACAAATGACATGAATGACACGAATAGTAATATTAAATATCTTTATACAGGTATATTTACTATGGCTATTTGCTATAATAACTTCAATAATGTGCAGCTTGTTTGAGAAAAAACTGGCCTGTACTGCAAAGTCGTGACAGTTCAGAAAACGTCAGAGTCTAACGAAGGTTCAAAAAACATATGATATTTCGAACACACCTATAATCATGATGCATGGACGAATTGGACCTATTGCATAGCTGCTATTTTTCCAATATGATACACAAAGGAATAATCACTGTCTTCGAAAGATATGATAATTTTATGGAATGTATGGTACAACAAACAAACAATATTGCTATAAAGTGACAGATCGTTTGTATGTCTCCACCTAAATAAGCTAGAATTACTTACTTATCATGTTTATTGACCACTCATGTTAGGAAAAATATATCGCCTAGCTTTGACTTATGTATGCATGTCTGAAAGAAACAAATTCGCCTTCAGGGAACTTAAATGCGATGGTCAAGGTTAATTTATACGAAAAAACACGGAATCCTTGCAATTGCCATTGATTCTCGATTCCGATTCCCATCATTTGTCTAAAAATGATTGGCTCCACCTGATTCCGATTCCACCCAAGATGCCAATGGAATCGAATCCGTCTCAGTACAACGAATCGATTCCGGAATCGGATTCAATTCCACTAGAATCAAGCACAAGTCATGCTTCTAGGAGTGATATTGTCGATTCATATGGAGTGAACTGTAGTGGGCACGCAGACATTCAACAAGGACTAGATCATTGCCTTGAGGCCTGAGGGCAACGAGGCGACTGCACCCACCAGCTTTGTGTTTTTGCCCCACAACTTTATGTAAGATGTGAAGTGTTTCCTGGCGTTGAAATTACCATTTTTCACCCGAACCATTGCAAACACACCAGCCTATACGACAATTCTGTCTCCCATGCAACTTTTTTGTTAAAAGCTCACCCAGTCCTGAGGGGGCGCACCCGATTGACAGGGACGCCATCAATATTGGATGAAACATTTGCAGGGGGTGCCTATCCTTCCGCACCGTGCAGAAGGAGAGGCGACCCGTACCCCCCCCCCCCCCCACCGTCACTAGCGGAGGGGCGCCGTCACTGGCCAGGTGGCGCCGTCCACGGGCGGAGGGGCAGTCCACTAGTCGGAGGGGGCGCCGTTACTCGGAGGGACGCCATCACTGGTCCGGAGAGGGGCAGTTCACTAGTCGGAGGGACGCCGTCACTCTCGCGGAGGACGCGAGGGGCGCGGTCACTGGCGGGGAGAGGCGCCCGGTAACTGTCCGCCGCCGCCGGGGGCGCCGTCCACTGGTCGGACCCCGGAGGTGCGCACGTCACTCGCCGGAGGGGCGCCGGTCACTGACCGGAGGGGCGCCATCAATTGCCGGAGGGGCGCCGTCACTGGTCGGGATGGGCGCCGTCACTGGCCGGAGGGGCGCCTTCACTGGCTGGAGGGGCGCACGTCAACTGGCCAGGCAGGGGCGCCTCTCACTGACCGGAAGGGGCTCGCCGTCACTGGCCGGAGGGGCGCGTACTCATTAGTCGGAGGGGCACACTCATACCACGAAGGGGCACCGTCACTGGCCAGAGGGGGACCGTCACTGGCGGAGGGGCGCGTCATGACGGAGGAGGCGCCGTTCACTACGTGGAGGGTCCCGTCACTGGCCGGAGGGGCGCTGTCACTGACCGGACGCGGTTCGTTGGAAGGTGTTCGGGAGGGCTCAAACTACGGGAGATGCACTATTGTAAAAATGCATTTTTTTTGACAAATCATATCGAGGCCTGTTTTTAATCGACATTTTGTTCTCGAATTCGCGCCCCTTTCGTTTTGCCAGGGCTATACCGCGTATGGTATGACGAAAATGCAGACCAATGGCATGTCTACTCCGATTCGCTCATGCTCTGCACGACAAGTCCTCATAGAATGCAAAGCCATTAGATGGTTTGGTTGTTTGTTCGGTTGCATCATAGCCAAGCCGCTCCCGTGTCGGCAATAACGGCGCGCTTCCGACTCGCCGTCGTCACGCCGCAATCGCCCCTCACGACACGCGAGCTGAGCACTGCGCGCCGCGATCCGGCTTACTAGGCGCGGAGTCCCCTCGGCCATTCACGGACACAAACGTCCCAATCACTGTTTGAAAAACATTGACAAAACACAGCTAAGACAAAACAAAAAAAACACATACTAAGTGTAAGATAATTTGCAGTTTTTTGCAGTTCTTTTTTAATACCTTTGGAGAGCCTCCGTACGTCCATGACCCCTTGACTCGGACAAAAATGACGCTCCTGGGTCAGCTAAGCCCACCCCCCCCACTTCGGAAAAACAAAAAGCCTAGATCCGCCCTGCATTAAAGGGACATATGCCACCTTTACTGAAGTTGTAAAATATACGCCGGTTTGTACCCGCATAATAGGAAAGTAAGCTGCATGTGAAACGATGGTGATATTGTTTTTTCTCGAAAACGTCACTTAAACTTGATACAAATTAAGGTGTTTAAATTTGGTATGATGACGTCCATATTGACGTCTAGAGAGCTATATAGAAATCCTTTACAGCTGCAAAAGTATGGCACATTATTTTCGAGACAATTCTGGCGCTTTTGAATCACAAAACAAACCAACCATTGAGAACGTATGCGTTCTTCGGTACACCACCGTTACACTAGGAGCAGATATTATTCTAAATGTAGTTTGATATTTGAGGCATCTCGATTTCGCTGAGAATTGAAACACTGACCATATCCGATACGCTGATCACGAATCCAATGTTTTTTTTATCTGGGATTCGTTTCTGTACCTTACGAAATACGGACGGTCATACATACATACGAACAGGGACGTAGGAACTATGTTCAAGTAGGCGAGGGGGGGGGGGGGTGGGGTCAGGACGGCAGTTCTGAAGTCGATTCTATCCATGCAACGCCATCAGGCGTAATGGTAAAATCCAAAATGTTGGGTGGGGGGGGGGGGGGGGGGGGCGGCTGCCCCCCCACCTGTTCCTACGCCTATGCATACGTAGGTCCGCCGGGTATCTCGATTTTCGCTGAAAATTGGTCCACAAACTATATACCGATGCGCTGATCACGAATCAAATGTTTTTGGTCTTGGATTTATGCTATCTTACGAAATACGGACGGTCATACTTACGAAGGTTCCGCCGTGTGTTCTCGATTTCGCTGAAATTTGTTGTACAGAGTACAGACATACAGCATACTTAGGATACTGATCAAGAATATCTTCCGTTTGATATTTCGATTTTATATTGCTGCTATCAGGTATGATTTATTAGGTGT
>JAXIVJ010008721.1:0-54209 GCA_036785665.1 Chirona hameri | reverse complement strand
AAGTGTAAGTATAATACAAAAGTAAAAAGAAAGTGTAAATTGGCAAAACCAAAACATTGAAAATGGAAGACAAAATATAAACTTACTAAAAGTCGTGTGCCAACTTCAGTAAAGTTGCAACAAGTTCAGACGTTTCAATGAAAGCTCCTTTGCATTTGCCAAAGGAAGTCACGCCAGAGGAAGACAAGCCACTGTAAGATGGGAAAGCCGAGGAAACAAAAATCCGTCCAGGAATGAACGAGGCTCTCCGCTGCCGTCCCGTGTCTTAGTGCCAGTCTCGGGGCTCGGACCTCACCTTCCTGCTCCTGGCGTGCGTCACGTTCGCCACCTGCTGCTTCAGCTTCTCCAGCACGTCCTGGCTGCACGAGTCCTCGTTGGTCTCCTCTTCTGGCTCGAGGTCGGAGCGGAGCCGGGGCGAGTGGTCCGGCGAGGGCGCCGAGCCCGGGTCGGACATGTTGCCCTGCGGACAGCGGAGGTGAAGGTCAGAGCTGAGCACAGTGACAGAGCTGTGGGGGAAACAGGTCACCATGACACTGCGGTGTCCGGTGGGCAGCGTCCAGCCATCGCTGGGACGATGAAGGCCAGGACACGTGTCCCTGTGGTGGTGTGTGTGTGTGTGGTGGTGTGTGTGAAGTGGTGGTGTGGGGGGGGGGGGGGGGACGGTTGTCGCGAAGACATAGTGACATCCTGACCATAATAAAACATTAGAACGGAAAACAACAAAGCTCCGCAAGTGAATATTTGCTACTTGCCCACTAAACTTAATGTGTTGGAAGATAAGCATATATGCACGACATCGGTGGCGCCACATATCTCCCGAGGACAAAGAAATTATGGGTTTCAATGCATCATATTCTGATTTGTGCGCTCTAAAGAACAAATGGTACCCTACATATCATGATTGCACTTTGAAATACCGCTGTAGCCCGTGTAATCCGGACCAGTCCAGCGGATTACGGCGGCCGCGACAGCCTTTAACGCTACCGCCGCACTGGTGGTCCGACTCATAACTCGTCTGAGTGACTGCCTACCACGTTCTCAGCGCCCACGACCGGCTCGGAGCGGCTGCTCGGAGCGGCGGCCCGGAGATCGGTACCGACTCGGACCACCGCACCGGGTCGTGACGGGGTGATCAGGGCGCGTCACGCGGCGCGCCGTCGGCCGCCAGGGGGGCGCCGCAGTCGGCGATAAACAACGCGGCCACTCAGTGTCGTAATGACTGTCGGCTGATGGCCGGCCCGCTCCATCGCTGATGATAATTCGGGGCGGGGCCTGCGGAGGCGCCCGCTGAGTAATGCCACGGGGAATTAATCTTGCCGGGTTTTGTTTGTTTCTGATGCGGGATCATTAATCTCTGGCTGTGCTATGACTCGGGTGGTGTCGGGATGGGACAAGCGCGCTCTGCAATGAATGGGGAGACCATGACGGGCAACTGAACCAGCCACGAAGGAACACAGAGGTAAAAGGGTCAGTCGCCCCTCCTCCGATTATGCCCGGGGATGAGTGAGCCAGAGACAAGGTGGGACTATTGTTCTCCTTCCACCACATTTCCGGAGCAGGATATACCTTCTAGAATGTGAAGATAGGGTACAGTGATTCAGAATGACTTAAATTGAGTTGATATAATCATGTTTTGGCATTTTCTTTACAAAGAAGAATGATTGCGACGAGTCATACACAATTTGATTTGTGACGATAAGTTTATCGAAAGATCGTTTAGATCGTATATGCTCTGTTGTGAATCCATCTGTCCATAAAGGCATTCTTGGGCGTCGCTGGCCGGAAATTGTAACTGTCCATTGTCGGCGGGCGGCGCAATCGTGGTAGGCCAAGCGGCAGTATCGCCCCGACAACCGTTAGGTGGCGGCAACCGAATCGTAAACACGCCGGAACAATACCCCGCCCATTGATACGTCCCTGTGTATTCAATTCTATTCAGCGATCCGTCTTCCATACCGTTAAGTTAATTCTCCGCTGGTCCAGTTACCACACGCTCCCGCGGCGGACGCGTCGTGCGCCGTCGTGCGCGCGCGGGCGCATTCCAGCCTCGCGGGAGGGTCCCGACAGGTACGCTTCATTCAATCAAACGCCTCGTCCATGTCTATAAATTTCGGCGGCTAATCGGCGTCGTCCGTCTTGTCAGCTGCCTCGGCGGGCGGCAATAAAGAAATAAAATGACCCCAGGTATCGAAAGGACGACCGGCTGCCGGGCCGCGACATCATGGGAAAATCTGACGATCCGGAACGTCGGACGGGTCCCGGAATCTCGTTGACATTCCGCCGGTGTTTGGACCGTGCTGAATTGATTTATTTGTCGTTATTTAGTGGGCGGCCGATCTGTAGTGAGAACCAGCGTCTGTCGTCCGCCACAATCCTTTCCGCGCGCGCGAGCTCATTAACATGCGGGACAGAGGTGGCGATAGCGGTGTAGCGACGGAATCTTATTCCGGGGATTGGTCACACCTCGTACGTCACAGCAGTTGTACTCCTTCGTATTCTGATGAGATTCTCACGCGCTGCCGAGCCACAATCTGAATTCAAATATGCAGGAAATGTGTGAAATACGGGCACCCGACGGCGCTGCCGGCCAGGTGGGACCCATCTGTCGCGAACTGGGGGGTCAGGACCCCCACCGGGGGGAGACATGGCTGAGCGATGCGCAAGCGGCACAAAAACTTATGAAAATATTTGGACCCCTTACCAACACGCAATTACTTATTAGCCGGCTTCGTGAGAGATGAAGACGGACAAAAACAGTCGATTCACGCGAGGGTTTGGGTCGAGGAGTCTGTGTATTTGAAGTCCTGCTCCGTGGCCGGAGGTGTTGATAGGGAGGCACAGGAATAAGCAGTGAAATATCTCACTGTGCAGAATAAACATGCTCATCGTACTCGTAGGATCGTAAGTTGATATGTTTCGGTAGCCCGTGGTGGATTCAGTCGAGTCGCGCACTTCGGCAATCGTTTGTTAGCTCAGGAGTGATGATCACAATTCCAATGCAATTAGGTCCGGGTCAGAGGATAGTTAAATGCAGAGGGTGACCAAATGTTTGCTTCCTGTATCTTTAGTTCACCGAAAGTTAACAACAATTTAAATTTCATTCCTCAATCACCTTGTAGCGGTTTTATGTTGGCAATTTAAGAAGTTATTTAAGTACGTATTTGCCCAAGAGAAAGCGAAGAATTAAACGGCGCCTGCAATGATAGTCATCATGACGCGGAACGACCAGGGCACACGGGCGGTTGCACACAGGTGGGTGATATCGGTTCGTATCCTCCTCATGGCAGCCATTTTCGTTCGCGGCCCGTCTGTTTGCCGTCCGCTGCCAAGAACAAAAGCCAGCTTGCTGAGACCCGCCGCCAGCTGCGCCGGCTCTGATAAATGATTACGCTCCTCTCGGGCCGGTGTATTTTCGGCGCCGGAGGAGCGCCGCGCGGGGGGGAGGGGCGGGGTGCCCCACCGGTGGGGTTTCGCAGCCCCACCCCCGGGCCGCGCCGCCGCCGCCGCTATTTCCGTCCTGTGTATTTATATATCGGCCGATCGCGTGCGGCCGAGCGATTTGTACGCACCATCAAAGTCGTACACAGGCGGTGGAGGCGACGCCTGCGCCGGCGGTGGCTATATGTGGAGAGGGGAGGGGTGGTGGTGCCTCCCCATACCGCCCGCTGGTGTAGGGAGAGGTGTGGTACCCTCCCCATACCGCCCGCTAGTAACGGCGCGGCCCGCCGGCGCAGGAACCGCCCGCGGCTATTCCCGGACACCAGGGGGAGTTTGATGGAAGCCAGATTGGGGCGGTGATTTTGACAAACTGGCAGCCAGGCGTCGATTGCCAGATAGGCAGAGCCAGGATCGGCGGAGCCAGGCAGGACAGACAAGGACGGGGTTGAACTGGGGCCTGGTTTGGGGAAGTTGAGCATTGCGGGGCTATGAAGCGAAGACGTCCGGTGAACGATTGATTGGTTGTCGTCGTGGTGTCAGCTCATAGCTCTATTTGAGGACCGCTGACAGGAGAAGTGAGGGATGACATCGTGAGGCGCGGAGGACACGAGACACGGAGTGAAGAACTGAGGACCAGCAAGAGGACGTGTTGAAAGCAGACGACAAGCAACGCCAATAACAGGAGCAACAGGGCTATGAGAATGGTGTGGTGGACAGATAATTTTGATATAAGAAAGGATGAATTTCGAAGTGCCTTCCGAACACTCTTTTTCTGTTGCGTATCTTCTCTTGTGTATTAGACGTCTTTGAACCTCATTGCTGGACTTAATTGGACTTTTATCGGACTGTATAATCTTCTTTTCTGACATATCACGCTAGACCAGCTCCGTGGTCGCCTGAGTGGCACCCCTCAGCTCCTCCTGGCCCGGATGGTTCAATAGCGCGGCGTTCCCCAGCGGTTGGCTCGAGTGACCTTCGTAGCCACCCGACACACGTTCAGGGCGAGCAGGCGAATTTATTGCCGAGCGGATTATAGATGTTTGAAAAATGTATCAAAGAGGCCTGTCGACGGCTTGCTTTGTGGACTTTGGGGCAAGGGAGTGTCGCCCGCATTCACGCTGGTTCTGCGGTCTGAAAGAAATCTGAATATGCAAAGACCTGCCAGGTGCTTTCAAAATGAGCTCAGCGGATGCCGGTGTGACAAATTCATTAATCGGCGCGGGGCTGTGACGTAAATTCCGACTTTCCTATTCTGCGGAAGAAGCCGCCAGTTCCTAGCCGGCGAGCAGACAGCTCCGGCAAAGAGCGCGGGACGACCGGACAACCTGGACATGCTGCGAGTTGAATCACCAAAAATCCTAGTTATGTTAATTCCTCTCTGATAGCTTGTCCCTGGGAAAGATTATTGATAGGTTCGGCCGGGTCCGCTGACTGCACTCACCTCATCGTCGGCATGCTGCTGCAGCTGCTGATGCTGATGTTGGAGCAGTTGCCGGTAGTGTGCCGCCGCTCCCCACATTGAACTGTCCAGGCCTCCGCTCTGCAACGGAGATAGTGTGCCCAAGGTCAGGTCAAAGGTCAGATAGAGGTCATGTCAGGCCAAGACAGCTCCCAGTTCATCTTGCCAGTAAGACCTCCTGGATCCGTGTCCTTCGAGTACCAGCCGTCAAACCACTCGGCATTGCCTTTTATGAAGAAAAACAATTCCATTAATACAGAATGATCCAATTAATTAGCATGCCGCGGTGAGAGTGACGAAGCGGGTGGCGGCGCACCGCGGTCGGGCCGGCGGGGGGCGGAGGGAGGCGGCGCCGGGCGAGGAACCGGTCAAAGGTCACGGCGCACACTGCCAGCAGACCGCCCTCCGCTCCCCTCCCCCTCCCCCGCAACACTACCACCAGCTGGTCAGGCGGGACAGCATGGCTGGCCAGTGAGCAGGACGGGGTGGGTCAGCAGTGAGCGTGGGGTAGGACGGGGTGGGTCAGCAGTGAGCGTGGGGCAGGGCGGGGTGGGTCAGTAGTGAGCGCTACAGTGGTCACCGCGGACACCGCGGCTACAGTGGGCACCCCGGGACGACCGGTTGGTGCCGCGGTCAGACATGAGGACCCGCACGGATTCCGTGTCTGGTGGGTGCCGCGGTCGGACATGAGGACCCGCACGGATTCCGTGTCTGGTGGGTGCCGCGGTCGGACATGAGGACCTGCACGGATTCCGTGTCTGCCGGCTATGACACGGGCCGGGCCGGGTCACGCGGACCGCCGGCCGTGACGGGGCCGACGAGTGACGAGCCGGCGTCGCTTGTTCGGCCGGCACGCTCGGCTTTATAGCTCCGTGAAACAGGAGGCCGCCTTCGAGCCGGGCCGGTCAGGCGTGCAGCGGCTACGGCCGCGCCGGCCGCGCTCCACACGCAGTAAACCCGGCCGCCGAGCAGGCAACGTGGTGCACCAGACGTGCGACGTGGTGTACCAGACGTGGTGTACCATACGTGGTGTACCAGACGTGCGACGTGGTGTACCAGACGTGGTGTACCAGGCGTGGTGTACCTGACGTGCGACGTGGTGTACCAGACGTGCTGTACCATACGTGGTGTACCAGACGTGCGACGTGGTGTACCAGACGTGGTGTACCAGGCGTGGTGTACCTGACGTGCGACGTGGTGTACCAGACGTGCTGTACCATACGTGGTGTACCTGACGTGCGACGTGGTGTACCAGACGTGGTGTACCAGGCGTGGTGCACCAGACGGGCGACGTGGTGTACCAGACGTGGTGTACCAGACGTGGTGTACCAGAGATGTGGTGTACCAGACGTGGTGTACCAGACGTGGTGTACCAGAGACGTGGTGTACCAGAGACGTGATGTACCAGACGTGCGTGTCTATGTACCAGACTATGTCTATGTACCAGACGTGCGTGCCTGCCGCGGTGCGGCGCGGGACGGTTCGAGACGGGCCGGCCGGCCGGCTGGAGGCCCAAGTGCGGAGTTTCGAACGGAACCAGGAATAATTACCGGACGATTGTGCCGGCTGCTCGCCGCCGCTGACAATTGAATAGGAAAGGTGCCGATTTATGTGGCTCGGACGGTGATCACTGGCGATCGATGGACGGACAGAAGTTCCACAGGGCCGATAATGGCGCCGCTCGCGTTGTTACCATAAGGGAAGGCAAATTAGCCACGAGACGAATAGTCGCGCGGGGAATGCGAGATTCGGAGATATGCGCTCGAGATGCCGGGCCGTTTTCTTCGGGTGCCGAGCAGAGGTACAGAGGAACAGAGGTATGGTGCTTCTCACCGGGTGTCGAGCCCGACACGGACCGAGACGCTCTAGAGAAGGAGAGTTGATTGGTCAGTCGGGGCGGCCAAGGTCTCGAAGAAAATCCATAGGAGAGGACAGCAACAAAGAAACCAACAGTCAGCTGACAATAGTCTGGTCTGAGGGCGAGGCACTCCGAAATCACCACGATGTAGCATCCAGCGTACGCATTAATATCTTCTTAGAACTGGCCAGTGTCTAGTGTCCAGTGAAAATTATATTTTGACCGCCGGCAACTTTCCACAGCAGACAAGTTATCGACTACCCCTAGGGAAAAAAGGAGTCAGGATTGTTTTGTTTTTACTCTCAGTGCATCATCTACCTATCTCACATTTTCAATACATCCTTGTCTAGCCGGGCGATTCAAGAGACGGGTCAACTTCGATGACCTTGGCTGGTATGGCTGGCCAGCCGTGGCGCACGCGCGGGTCAGAGATCAGCTAACGGAAAGCTGCCAGCTGAACAGGGCAGATAGAGAACCGCTCACGAGAACCACCCTGTATTGTCAGCGGAACCATTCAGCATCGGGCCCAGCCCCAGTCTGACCGAGCTATTTAATCACCCAGATAAACCTGACTCAGAAGGATGGTTTCCTGAACACATACTGAACACATACACATATTGTTCATTTCCCAATCACGTGGTGCTCAGATAAGGTCTAACGAAAAGATAATGAGAAGATGGTAAATATATCTTTTAGACGAGGGAAAGTTAAGCTATACCTGCGAAGCTATTCTACCTTGCTACAATGTTTTCTGTGAGTTGCAGCTTTATAACCACAAACCTTCACCACCGCGCGACAATGTTTCCGCTTTGCACCCCAGGTAAACCAGCTCCAAATCTGATATTGCTATTAGGTATACAGTATACATCGGCTATAAGGCGATATTTTTGGCTGAATTCGCAATCCGCAATAGTCTTCAGGCTATTCCTATGATGAGCTATAGCAAATATTCTGAAAATAGGTATACATAAAATATACATATATGTATAATTTAAGATTGTTACACAGATGTATGCAAATAGCCAAGTTCAATGGGATATTAATATTTTGTTTCAGTATCAAATGGTAAATGCTGCTAATTTAGTCATGCTAGGTTGAAAGACGTCTTCCGTTGCTCCGAGTGATATCTGGTGCCCTGTTGCCTGTTACACCTGACCAATGTGAAAAGATGAACGGTGGCTGACCGACTGTTTCCCAGGGTAGGCCTGGGGCCGGATTAGGAGACCGAGCGTCGGGGTCATCCCCTGAGGGGTACCAATCGGCACGGATCAGATGTCCTCTGAGAGGGGCACCAATCGGCACGGATCAGAGGTCCTCTGAGAGGGGTATCAATCGGCACGGATCAGAGGTCCTCTGAGAGTGATACCAATCGGCACGGATCAGCGGTCCTCTGAGAGGGGTACCAATCGGCACGGATCAGAGGGGGGGCGGGGGGGGGGGGGCGGCACTCTGCGGTCTGAAGAGGCTATGCCGTGGGATAATGACCACTCGGATAATCCCACAGAGGGGGCTTATCACAGGAAATTGTGGCTCTCCGCTCTTCAGCGCAAACATCGTTTGTGTGACTAACTTGGAGAGATGAGCGGACGAGATGAAACTGAAGACTTGGATGCAAATACTGGAAATAAAAGATGATCAACATCACCTACGCTTAAACGAAACCTGAATAAATACTGGGTTTCAGTACAAGGTTCAAACATTTCTCAGGTATCTTCATTCTCAGGTTCAGCCAGGAAGTGAGGGTGCCGCATCTTGTCTACAGTCTGTCATTGGGAACGAATCAATGGCGATGGCAGTCTGCAGTCTGCAGTCTGCAGTCTGCAGTCTGCAGTCTGCATTTTCCCAAAGCTTGTGGAAGTTTGCGGCTGTGTTCTCGGGAAGCTCGGCCATCGATCACCTTTTCCTGCTGTCCAGCGACCGAGCGGTGACGACGGGCCGGTGGGTGCTTCCCCATCTCGGGAGGGCCGGTGGGTGCTCCCCCATCTCGGGAGGGCCGGTGGGCGCTCCTCCATCTCGGGAGGGCCGTTGGGTGCTCCCTCGTCTCGGGAGGGCCGGTGGGCGCTCCCCCGTCTCGGGAGGGAGGTAGGCGCTCCTCCATCTCAGGAGGGCTGGTGGGCGCTCCTCCGTATCAGGAGGGCCGGTGAGCGCTCCCCCGTCTCGGGAGGGCCGGTGGGCGCTCCTCCGTATTAGGAGGGCCGGTGGGCGCTCCCCCGTCTCGGGAGGGCCGGTGGGCGCTCCCCCATCTCGGGAGGGCCGGTGGGCGCTCCCCCGTCTCGGGAGGGCCGGTGGGCGCTCCTCCATCTCAGGAGGGCCGATGGGCGCTCCTCCGTCTTGGGAGGGCCGGTGGGCGCTCCTCCATCTCGGGAGGGCCGGTGGGCGCTCCTCCATCTCAGGAGGGCCGGTGGGCGCTCCTCCGTCTTGGGAGGGCCGGTGGGCGCTCCTCCATCTCAGGAGGGCCAGTGGGCGCTCCTCCGTCTTGGGAGGGCCGGTGGGCGCTTCTCCATTTCGGGAGGGCCGGTGGGCGCCCCTCCATCTCGGGAGGGAGGTGGGCGCTCCTCCATCTCGGGAGGGCTGGTGGGTGCTCCTCCGTCTCGGGAGGGCTGGTGGGTGCTCCTCCGTCTCGGGAGGGCAGGTGGGCGCTCCTTCGTCTCGGGAGGGCCGGCTCACTTCAGTCTCAGTCGGCCGAGTGATTTAAACCCGGCTGCCCTATAATTTGCTCGGCGTCCCGACCGCCGCGCCCCGCGTGGCAGTGACACCCCGGGTCGGACCGGCGCCGGGCAGGGGAGGGGGGGGGGGGGGGGGGGGGCAGGCAGCCGCTAAGCTCCACAGTCCAATGCTAACAAGGTAGACACGGCGGCCGCGCAGATCCCAGCCCCGATAGTGGACCTATTATCGTCGGGCCCTTCTTGGCCGTAATGCGCCGCCGCGATGTGGCGCAGCGGGGGGCACCCCGCGCCGAAATTGCATCATTTGGTAGCGGGGCAGATCAAAGTCGGCACAGCGCTGCCAGGGCTACGGCATGTTCTGCGGACTCACGGGGATAACTACTGTGCGGTTTACCATCACCTCTAATGGCCGTTCTGCCGTTTTAACCCGTACACTGATAACTCGGTGCCATTTGGTTCCGAAAGTGTTTTTTTTTCGAACTGAGAATTTGCTCTGCTGCTTGCGGTATGGGACGATCGATAGTAGCAACATCTAGGAGACATATATCATTATCAACTCACCGCGTGTGACAATTCAGAACTTCTTGAAAGTTTACAGCGGGTTTTTATATTAATTTCTGCGCCCGCGGGAGCTGCCGTTCGGTTGGCGGAAGGTGCGTGCGGCGGCGCCATAGCCACCGACCAAATCACCCGCCGACAATGACACCCGTCCGCCATCCGCACTAATATGCAGCTCTAATTGCATATATGATTGCCGAAATTGGCTTAACGGCGCCTCAAGGGCGTGCGGCGAGCAGCGGATGTCGGCAGACGGCAGCGGCGGCGCGGCGGTCCGCCGGCCCAGGGCGGCCATGATGGTGGGCGGGGGCGGGGGCGGGCGCGGGCGCGGGGGCGGGGGCGGGGGCGGCGCGCTGATAACAGGCGAGCTGAGGGCTGATGGGAGGGGAGGGGAGATAACAGTAGGGGTTTCTGATAAAACCATCGGTGCATGAGATAAGATAGAGAGGTCCATGAACAGTCAGCGCTAGAGAGTAACTAGATAATTCCGGTAGACACCTACTGGTTACTCCATTCGTGTGCGAGTCCAACTATCCATCGTTGCCATGCCAACATACACATGTCCAGTGAGCAGCATGATTGTCCAGTGTCAAGTGACACTCTCGGTCCCGAACTTTACCCAATGTAACTGTATACAGGATTGTCGACCGACGCAGTTCATCAGCTGACCGCTAACACGATCTCACTCAATTTCGCTGGTCATATTGGCCACTCAGAGGCCCCTTTATTTGCGCAGGTAAGCTCCGAATACGATCTGACTCGAGAGATTGGTTAGGAGGTGCTGCGCAGTCACAATACACAGGGAGCGAACACGATCCCGTTTGTTTAATTTGCAGCATCCCGTTGCTGGCGTCGGTGCGCCGAGGCGTCGCCCACAGTCGGTATCGCTTGGATGCCAAGTATAGAGTCGACGGTGTGTTTTGTTTGTCACCTGACCTGGCGAGATCGCCACAGCCAGAGCTGTCAGAGGCCACTGTGAGTGGTGTGTGACGTCACTATCAGCTGTCGGAGGCCAGTGTGAGTGGTGTGTGACGTCACTGTCAGCTGTCAGAGGCCACTGTGAGTGGTGTGTGACGTCACTGTCAGCTGTCAGAGGCCAGTGTGAGTGGTGTATGACGTCACTGCTCAGAACATCACGTGACGTCACTGTCAGCTGTCAATCCCGTACTGTCCCCGGAGCGTTGTGACGTCACTGGATCGGTGCCGGCCGTCACTGCTGTCCACTGTGTCCCTCCTCATCCAGTACTGTCCCCGGAGCGTTGTGACGTCACTGGATCGGTGCCGGGCGTCACTGCTGTCCACTGTGTCCCTCCTCCTCCAGTACAAAATTGTTAAAGGGAATGTTTCACCTTTCTGAAAGTTGTCAAATATACACTGGTTGTAGTCGACAATATGAAATAAGTGTTGCTGAAAACGATGGTGATATTTTTCTCTCTCTCGAAAAGTCACTAACTTTATACGAATTAAGGTTTTAAATTTGGGATGATGACATTATTATTGAGCTATAGACCGCCGCTGATTGGCTGACAAAGTGGAATTGGCTGCAAAAGTGGCTGTCAGCCAATCAGCGGCGGCACTAGCCTAGACCCCAATTTGCAAATGATAAATTAAATTGCTTAAAAACGACTAAGTTTTGGGGAAAATGACCTTAGTATTCTTTACATTTCAGTAACGGCCAAAGATAATGGCTATATCAGTTTAAAACCAATACAAAGGTAAAATATTCCCTTTAAAGAGGCCTCGAAAGGGGTTGTCACTCTTTCACCACAGTAAATGCGCGAATAACAGTGCTTTGCTAAAATGGATCCTACGACAGTTTTAGTTCGCTATTTTGTAGTCAAGGGAATCGTCTCGCTGATAATGTCAACTACTGGAAACTAACAATTCCTTCGTATTTTTTTTCTGTTGCCTTTTTACTTGTGCATTTGCATATGTATACGTGCATTTGCAGATATAGACACCACCAGTGTTTCCATCTCTTCCGGGTCTGAGGCAATTTAAATATTGATAATATAAGACTTATCAAGGGATGTCAAGCTCTGCTCTGGTATGTGTCGCTGTTATCAATTGTCAGACAGCAGGCATGCGGTGACTCAGAATGTGATGTCATGGTTTCCACTTGCCCGACGTCACATGCCAGATATTAGTCACTAGTTAGATGAGTGGTCTCCAAACATTGTTGTTGGTCAATCCATATCAGCCGTCTCTCCAGTTCAACAGGTCCTCAAACACAGCTCGACCCACGCCCTCGTACTCCGTCGGTCTCCCCAAGTCCGCAGCACAGCCGCCTCTGTCCTCACCCCAGCCGTCCCTGCTCACCGCTGCTGCTGCTCACCCAGCCGTCCCTGCTGCTGCTGCTGCTGCTCACCCCAGCCATTCCTGCTGCTGCTGCTGCTCACCCCAGCCGTCCCTGCTCACTGCTGCTGCTGCTGCTCACCCCAGCCATCTCTGCTGCTGCTGCTGCTGCTGCTGCTGCTCACCACAGCCGTCCCTGCTCACTGCTGCTGCTGCTGCTCACCCCAGCCATCCCTGCTGCTGCTACTCACCCCAGCCGTCCCTGTTCACTGCTGCTCACCCCAGCCGTCCCTGTTCACTGCTGCTCACCCCAGCCGTCCCTGCTCACTGCTGCTCACCCCAGCCGTCCCCGCTCACCGCTGGCGCTGCTGCTGCTCATCCCAACCATCCCTGTTCTACTGCTCACCCAGCCGTCCCTGCTCACTGCTGCTGCTGCTCACCCCAGCCGTCCCTGTTCTACTGCTCACCCAGCCGTCCCTGCTCACTGCTGCTGCTGCTCACCCCAGCCAGCCATGCTGCTGCTGCTGCTGCTCACCCCAGCCGTCCCTGCTGCTGCTGCTGCTGCTGCTGCTGCTCACCCCAGCCATCCCTGCTGCTGCTGCTGCTGCTGCTGCTGCTCACCCCAGCCATCCCTGCTACTGCTGCTGCTGCTCACCCCAGTCATCCATGCTGCTGCTGCTGCTCACCCCAGCCATCCCTGCTGCTGTTGCTGCTGCTTACCCCAGCCGTCCCTGCTGCTGCTGTTGCTGCTGATCACCCCAGCCATCCCTGCTGCTGCTGCTGCTGCTCACCCCAGCCATCCTTGCTGCTGCTGCTGCTGCTCACCCCAGCCATCCCTGCTGCTGCTACTGCTGCTCACCCCAGCCATCCCTGCTGCTGCTGCTGCTGCTCACCCCAGCCGTCCCTGCTGCTGCTGCTGCTGCTGCTGCTGCTGCTGCTGCTGCTGCACACCCCAGCCATCCCTGCTGCTGCTGCTCACCCCAGCCGTCCCTGCTGCTGCTGCTGCTGCTGCTGCTGCTGTTGCTGCTGCTGCTCACCCCATCCATCCCTGCTGCTGCTGCTGCTGCTGCTGCTGCTGCTGCTGCTGCTCACCCCAACCGTCCCTGTTGCTGCTGCTGCTGCTCACCCCAGCCATCCCTGCTGCTGCTGCTGCTGCTGCTGCTCACCCCAGCCATCCCTGCTGATGCTGCTCACCCCAGCCGTCCCTGCTGCTGCTGCTGCTGCTGCTGCTGCTCACACCATCCATCCCTGCTGCTGCTGCTGCTGCTGCTCACCCCAGCCGTCCCTGCTGCTGCTGCTGCTGCTGCTGCTCACCCCATCCCTGCTGCTGCTGCTGCTGCTCACCCCAGCCGTCCCGGCTGCTACTGCTTCTGCTGCTCACCCCAACCTGACCAGCGCATCACAGCCGTCCCCGTTCCCAGCCAAACTTGACCCATCCCAGCCCTTTGCAGCCAAAACAAGTGCCTTTCATTCCATTAACACAGATCTGTGCACCTCCGTACTCCATTCAAGAATGAATCGGAGCTCCCTGCCTGGGTTCGGCCACTGCCATAGCTTTGTCACAATACGCGAGTCAAAGGACATCACTTCTGCAGTTTTGCTTGCCGGTCTCACCAACATATCATACTTGATTTTGCCTAAGCCTCCTCATCCAATGCCTTTCAAGCCACTATGCGCACAATGCATATTCATCGCAACCGAATCGACCCCTACCACTCCACTGAAGCACTCCCCCTCCCGCCTCTGCTTCCCACCTCTCTCCGCTGGCTGTCGGTCGTTCCGTACTCACCACGGCCGTGTCGACGCCCGCCTCCTTGCCGTCCATGTCTGCGGCGTGGCTGACGACGCCGTGCATCACCTGCCCCGGCGCTGCTTTGGACCGAATGGTGCCGCTCGGAGCCGTCACCGCCCGCTAACCGCGCCCTGCACCGCACGTCACCTCCCGCCGCGACCGCCGGGCCCGCACTGGCGCCCGGTCGGTCGCCCAGCCGGCCGGCGTCTAATCCGCCAATCAAATGCCGATCCAGTGCGCGGCGGCCAATCAGCGGCCGCGCAGCCTGCCGGGGCGCACGATCATTCTTATATCAGGGTAATATCAGCGGGGCGGCGCGACGCCGCCGACGTATCAAGGCTTCCCCAATGGAGGGTTGCTGAATCGGGGCCGACCCAGGCGTCCCATTGGCTGGCGGTCGGCGCCCGAGGCGGCCACACAAGATGTGACGATCAATAGGACGGCGGGTGGTCAGATCGACTCGCTCTGCTCTCTCCCCGCTCTCTCCCTCTATTCTGCCGGCTCTGCCCGGGAGCTGGGCCGGTGGTGAGCCGCTGTCTCAGGCCTTTGGAGCGGAGATATTGACCGGTGACCGGGCTTGCGCTGGCCGGGTCGCCAGGGACACCTGACTAGAGCTGGGCTCCAGGCTGAGTGGGGTCGCCAGGGACACCTGATCAGAGCTGGGCTCCACCAGGCTGAGTGGGGTCGCCAGGGACACCTGACCAGAGCTGGGCTCCATGCTGAGTCGGGTCGCCAGGGACACCTGATTAGAGCTGGGCTCCAGGCTGAGCCGGGTCGCCAGGGACACCTGATCAGAGCTGGGCTCCAGGCTGAGTGGGGTCGCCAGGGACACCTGACCAGAGCTGGGCTCCAGGCTGAGCCGGGTCGCCAGGGACACCTGATCAGAGCTGGGCTCCAGGCTGAGTGGGGTCGCCAGGGACACCTGATCAGAGCTGGGCTCCAGGCTGAGCCGGGTCGCCAGGGACACCTGATCAGAGCTGGGCTCCAGGCTGAGTGGGGTCGCCAGGGACACCTGACCAGAGCTGGGCTCCAGGCTGAGCCGGGTCGCCAGGGACACCTGACCAGAGCTGGGCTCCAGGCTGAGTGGGGTCGCCAGGGACACCTGATCAGAGCTTGGCTCCAGGCTGAGTGGGGTCGCCAGGGCAACCTGATCAGAGCTGGGCTCCAGGCTGAGTCGGGTCGCCAGGGACACCTGATCAGAACTGGGCTCCGGGGTGGACCGGGGTGCAGCAGCGGCACAGCAGCGGCGCAGGTGGCAGCCACGCGCCAGCCTTGACTTTGTGCGCCGGCTGCTGCTGCCAGTGGCCGGTGTTTGTTTACCATTTGGCGCCAGCCGGTGAGCTGTCTTTAAGCAGCTTTTTCGACCGTCCGTCAGCCAACAACTGGCAGCGAACAGCGAACAGGGCAAATGGGCAGCGAACAGGGAACAGGGCAAATGGGCAGCGAACAGCGAACAGGGCAAATGGGCAGCGAACAGCGAACAGGGCAAATGGGCAGCGAACAGCGAACAGGGCAAATGGGCAGCGAACAGCGAACAGGACAAATGTGCAGCGAACAGCGAACAGGGCAAATGGGCAGCGAGCAACGAACAGGGCAAATGGACAGCGAACAGCGAACAGGGCAAACTTGATTGGGAGCAGAGAAGACGAGCAAGGCGATTAGACAAACACGTTTTAGATGGAAACCCACAAACAATCGGAAACTGAATTGAACTTCTTCATTCGTCATATTTATACTTATTTTAAGCCATTTTTATATCGGATGACTAAACTAATGACGTACATTTTACTATAATCTTATTTCCAACATTTACTTCAAATTACCGACAATTTTCATTTCAACGATCAAATAAATGTATCGGGTGGCATAGCAAACTTACTGCAGATATACGTAGGTACTTACGTAGGTATACGTAGGTATATTTAGCCGACCTCCCCTTTGGCTAAATAATTTGTCAGATAAATGATGTAATCCATAATTAATATGCCAGTGACATTCGAACAATGAATGACTAGCGACAGAAGACGGCAACAGCCTCTCCGCAGTAGCATTCTCAAAAAACACAGTTCTCGAAACCAAATTCTGGGCGCCACTTTTGGTTACCTGATGCTGCATCGAACTCGGTTAGACAAATTAGGGAGTAGATAAAACAGTAGCTAAATTGGTATGGCACCTCAGTGAGCAGAATATGTCTCGTTACTGCTTGAAAATACATTGAGTTCTATCTGAAACTATATTCACATGAAATGAAGTTGGTTTATTACACAACAAGCTTATAAATGTCAAAAATAAATGGCACAGTCGGGACTTTAATTAGCTTTACTCATACACACCAGGTTTAGTCAAGTCACTGGCGGCGCCACGGATTTCTGCCCGGGGGGCAAAAGCCGCCTCATGTTCCGCAGCAAGTGGTGGATCTGGGTTTCGAGTTTGGGGTGAGGGGCAAAAATTTCGCTCCGCAAAGGTAGTCACAAGCAATGACATATTCACAAATCTGTCAAGGGGGCCAAGCCCTCAAGAGGGCGCCATACCCCCTCCCCACATACACGATGGCGGCGGGGGGGAGGTGTCAGCGAAAAGTTGTTGAACGGGGTGTAGTTGCCCATTTTGCCCAAAAGTAGATCCACCCCTGCGGCAGTAATCCAAAATGTTGACTTCACACCAACATATAATTTGATGGTGGCCCAGATTTCAGGGGTGGCAATCAAGGGCGCAGCCAGGGGGGGGGGGGGTGGCAAGGGAGACAATTGCCCCCCTCCCCATACGGGTCACAGGGGGCCCCGCCGATATTGGCCCAGATACCATTTGCATTAGGTAAACGGCTTTCAAAAAGTCACAGAGGAGCCCTCAAACCAGGCAAGGGTCACTCTGGTGCATCTCAAGGGCCCTCATAGACACTGAAGGGCTTTCGAAGCCGGCCCAGGAGCCTTGAGCATGTCCAGGGGCTATTGAGCCCATTGAGGGGCCTACAAAACTGTCCAGGGGCCTCTCGAGCATGTCCAAGGGCCCCATTGAACCCATTTAAGGGCGCAAAACATGCCCAATGACTTTTCGAGCATGCCCTGGGGCTCATTGAGCCCACTCAGGGGCCCCAAAACCTTCCCAGGGGCCTCTAGATCATGTCCACTTGTCCAGGGGCCAATTGAGCCCACCCACGGCCCAACAAACCTGCCCAGTGGCCTCTCGAGCATGTCCATGGGCCCATTGAGTATGTGCAGGGGCCTCGAGCCTGGCCAGGGCCCATTATAGCCTGTTTTTGGGCCTCTTGAACCTGCCCAGGGGCCATTATAGTTTTCCCAGAGGCCCATCGAGTCCGTTCAGGGGCCTCTCGAACCTGCCCAGGGGACATTAGAGCCTGCCCAGAGGTCTCTCGAGCTTGCCCAGAGGCCCATTGAGTCTGTTCAGGGGCCTCTCGAACCTGCCCAGGGGCCTCTCGAGCTTGCCCAGGGGCTCATTGAGTCTGTTCAAGGGCCTCTTGAACCTGCCTAGGGGCCATTATAGTCTGTTCAGGGGCCTCTCGAGCTTTCCCAATGGTCCATTGATCCTGTTCAGGGGCCTCTCGAACCTGCCCAGGGGCTATTAGAGTCCACTCAGGGGCCTCAGGGCCATTGCGTCTGTGAACGGGGCCCTCGAGCCTGCCCAGGGGTTGCTAGCCGTCGCCTGGAGCGCCTGCTATAGCTGGAGCGCCTGCTAGCCGTGGTCGGCGCGGTCATAATTAACGATAATGTGCTGTACTCTGACCCACCTGGTGCAATGTTTTCTTGGGTTTAAAAATGGTAATTTGATAAGTCTGATGCGTTTTTTTTTAATTCGGGGGGGGGGGGGGGATGGTACAAAACAATTCACCATTTTTCTCTCAGGAGAGTGTGGCTGCAATATTTGTCAGCCAGGGGCGTCGCCGACGGGAGGGTCGGGGGGGGGGGGAGGTCTGGGCAAACTCCCCCCACTTTTAGGAGGCGGGGGAGGGAGGGGGGGGGGGGGGGGTCGACCCCCTCCACCTTTTGCGGGAAAAATGCACAGTTTATCGTAAAAATTGTCTTTGCAGTGCAGTCAAAATCCAGCAACAACTGTAAAAAACGGGAAAATTTCGCTCCGCTTCGCGGCATGACACAAGTTTCGCAATTGCTTATACAAATTTGAAAAATGGGAAAATTAATTTAATTAAGTGTCTGGCAGAGGCTTCCTTGGCGGTAATGGCTGGCCCCAGGGTCCATTGCCTTCATACAATATTCGCTTTTAAGTTTCAAGCAGGGTACATGTTATGCTACAGGCTACATGTCTATATTTCTGGGTTTTATCAGGCAAAACCGTAAAAATTTCGCGCCGCGCGCTAACTAACAAGTACATACCTACCTACTATAACATGAAAATCCACATAAAAATGCTGCAAAGGCTTAAATACACGTATCAAAATGGGGGTAATTTTTTTCGTCATTTCAGCCACCCCCACACTCAAAAGCCGATACCCACCTGTTGTCAGCTAAGATATGTTTTCTCTCCTGTACGTAACAACACAAATTAGTAATGCGCTCAGTGCAATGCCTACTGAGGGTCCTGGTCCAATCCAGCTCATCAAAAGTAGACGAAGAAAAATTGTTAAAAAGGGGGCCTCACAAAATAAAGTGGCCGAAATCCGTAGAGTTTTTCATATCCAGGGGTATTTCTTTTGGGGTGGGGGGTCTCTCCCAGGGGCTTGCCCCCCCCCCTTCTGAAGGTCTGGTTGCGCCCCTGGTGGCAATGCCACCCCAGTTTCACGACAGGTGAGGCAGTCTGCCACCCCTGGGCCCTGTCCCTATGGTGGCGCCGCCAGTGAGTCAAGTTTAGACATAGTCATGCTCAGAGCTGGTTAAAGTATTTCACAACTCGAGCAATGCCACGCCACCAAGTTACAACTGCAGAGCTGCTGCTGCGGCTGCCTGGCGGTAAGATGGCCGCCCGACTCCGCGCACTATCTGCTGATTCCCCCGCCGCGCGCGCCAGGAAGGAAAACAGAATCATTGCTTCTCCGCTAATCTGTTTCCAGCATCTGTGTTTGTCTTCTCGAACTATCGATACGATGGGGCAACCGGCCGGCCGCGCTAGAGGCGGCGTTGCCATGCAGTCCGGGCGGACGATCGCCCTTACTGGCCCGACCAGGATCGATGGCGTTGGCCGATGGTATTTCCAGAGAAGCGCCCAGAGCAATGAAGACGGATATAAACGAATCATGGCGCGGAGCGAGGCTGCGGAGACGGAGACGGAGACGGAGACGGAGACGGAGACGGAGACGGAGACGGAGACGGAGACGGAGACGGAGACGGAGAGACATAGGGACGGAGAGACGGAGAGACGGAGAGGCGGAGATACGGAGAGACGGAGAGACGGAGAGACGGAGAGACGGAGAGACGGAGAGACGGAGAGACGGAGAGACGGAGAGACGGAGAGACGGAGAGACGGAGAGACGGATACATAGGTATGCTGCAAAGGAAGCAAGCAGGAGGATCGGAGTTGACTGAGTAAAAAGAAGCGACACAAAATCGTTTTAGTGTTTATTTGGTTCCCTCGTTTTCTCTAAAGATGATTAACATGTGATCTCATTACATGTAGAGGTAACCCATTTTGCCTAGCCCTTTCTTGCAAAGTGGGTAATTTCTGACGTGTTGTAGCTCTTGCTGGAGGTGAAAAGGAGAGGAGGCTACACCATTTCAGTAACACAAATTCTACCAACTGACCACTACCAATTCAGCAATGATTTAATCTATCTAAAAACAAAAAGGGTCATTCCACGTCAGATCGCACAAGAATGGGCAGTTTTGAACCCGACCCCTTTCGATTTCGATGAAATTTGGGGCACGTGTAGTATCCAATGATCAATCATAATGCACAAACTTTTAGCTCCATTCGACCTCTGAGGTCAGAGTTACGGGTCATCTTAGGTCGCACGTTTTTGCCGACATTGTATCATTCAAAAGTGCATATATTGGCGAAAAATTGTTCTAGGAATTTGCGGTTGCCACCATTGGACAGGAAAATGAATGTCCATTGCTATGCACCTCCATGACTTCACATGACCTTCATATGACCTTTGACCTGACGAGGTCAAAGTCAAAATTTCGAGTTATTACTGCGTTTGCATGCCCCGAAATCTACCAAAATTTAAAACTAGCGTGGTTACATCATCGTCTCAAAGCATGTGCAAAAGAATGGCGGTCACTTAAAAACTTTTAAGATATGGGTATTTTAGTATAACTCTGTCGCGACGGCGCGGCGTCGCGCCGCCCGCGGCGCGTCAGATGATGTCAAGTCGGGACATGTCGTCTTGAAACTGTGCAGTTACGTTGTGGGCACCACTGGTAACGTGCAGGCACGTCGCCAGTATTTCGTCCAGGGGGGGGGGGGGGGGGGGGGGGCGCCTCGAAAGGGCCCCTTCCCGAGCGCTGAAAAGGTCCCTTCCCAAACGTTGAAAGGTAAACAAAAACGGATGAAAAGGCACGTTACACGGATGGAAAATGCAGTATGACAGGACAGGTAATGCAGTACAAAAGTTGGTGTGGCACGGGCCACACCAACTTTTAGGAGCTGGAATTAGCAAACTGCCATAGCAACGTTGGAACCAGCGACACCAATTTGGAATCAGCTATACCAACTTGGAATATTTGTTAAGCTCAAGACCTGGAACTCTTAAACAAATTGCGCCGCGGAGCGGCGCGAAAATTTGGAGTCTTGTGCCCTATATATGCATTCTCATCAATGCGTCACATTGCGTATGGTGCGGACCTCTAAAAATGTTATTGTGCGTTTAAGAGTGCGGTAAAAAATGCTAAAGTGAACTATTTTGCCCAATTATATAGGAAAGTAGCAACATAACACATAAATGCGCCGAGAAACGGCCCGTTTGTTCTAACCCGCATATCATTGAATTTGTAGTTAAATTGCGCCGCGGAGCGACGCAAAAATGTTGAGTTTTATTCCCTGGACAACTGCATTCTTACTGTTGAAAGGCCCAGGGTCCGTTCAGATCGTCTAGGGACCCCTCCGACCTTTTCAACGCCCTTTTGACCTGTTCAGGGATTCACCTGGGATCAGCGTAAAAACATGATGTGGAGTGGGTGATATATATTAAATACAAATATATATATTTTTTCCAAGTTTTCCCAGGCTTCCGCCGGGGGTATATTTGCACCTCTACTGTCACGGCGACACACACTTAAACATATCCTCACACTGCTGGGGGAGGTTCACCATTCATCGAGGCACAGTGAGTCATTCATTCTGCGAATGGTCGCACACTGCAGCATCTGCGGAGTGGCCTGCCGCGGTGCAGTCCTCTACACTAACCACACAATGCATAGTACAATGAAGGTACAAACACTGTCCAAACTATCCACACACTATCTCACTAAACAGACAAATCAGCTCGCTGGAGGAACACTAGGGTGGGTGTCTGCTGTTCTTTAATATTTCGTTGAGTTGGAGCCACTTACGGTCAAATTTAGGTATGGTATTCGTCACCAAGACCAGAGTACTTCTCAATATGAATGTAGTCCATACACATGCGAATACACCCTTGTATGGGTGATATATATATATATATATATATATATATATATATATATATATATATATATATATATATATATATATATATATATATATATATATATATATATATATAAATACAAATAGGGCTTACTCTGCAAGACAAATTACAATCGGAGCTTGCGGGTATATTGTAACACCCTTCGTTAGCGATTAAGAGGCATTCGGTAACATTGCTCATCTTAAAGACGAGCAATGACCTGTTATCGAATGCCTCTTAATCGCTGACGAAGGGTGTTACAATATACCCGAAAGCTCCGATTTGTTTGTGTGGAGTAAGTCCTCTTTGTATTTAATCTCCATCAGGGATCTCTACGTGCTTTGGGCTCTTCCAGTCTGACCAGAGACTTCTCTGACCTTCCCAGAAGCCCCTCTTGTGTGTCAAGGGGCCCTTTCGGCCTGTTCAGAGGTCCTTCCGATCTGGCCATGGACTGAACTGGCTGCTTTGTCACTCTGTCGACATGCTCAGGGGCCGCTCCGACCTGCCCAGGGGACCCTCCAGTCTGGCTAGGAACTCATCCGCATGTTCAAGGGCCCTTCCGACTGGCCCAGGGACCGTTCGGTCTAGCCAGGGCCCCTCTGACTTGCCCAGGAGCCTCTCCGATCTGCCCAGCGACTCTTCTGGTCGGAATGCGCTGGCTGCTTTGTCGCCCTGCCGACATGCTCAGGGGGCCCTCCGACCTGCCCTGGGGCCCTTCCGTGCTGGCTGGGGGCCAATTCGGCATGGTAAGGGACCCTTCTTGCCTGCCCAGTGGCCCTTTCGGTCTGGTCAGGGGCCCCTCTGATCTGCACAGGGGCATTTCGAACTTTCCAGGGCCCCTCTGGTCTCTCCAGGGGCCCTCCAAGCCTTCTAAGGGGCCCTTCCGACCTGGCAAGGGACTGAGCTGGCTGCTTTGTCGCCTTGCAGCATGCTCCGAGGGCCCTCTGACCTGCCCTGGGGCCCCTTCGTGCTGACTAGGGGCCCCTTCGGCATGTTCAGGGACCGTCCTGACCCACTAGGGACCCTTTCGGTCTAGTCAGGGGCCCCTCTGTCCTGTACAGGGGCCATTTGAACTTCCCAGGGTCCCTCTGGGGTATGTCCAAGGGCCCTCTAACCTGATCAGGGGCCCTTATGACCTGGCAAGGGACTTGCTGGCTGCTTTATTGCTATGCCGACATGCTCAGGGGCCTCTGGATCTGCCCAGGGGCCCTCTATGCCGGCTAGGGGCCCATTCGACGTGTTCAGGGGGCCCTCTGACCCACTCAGGTTCCCTTTCGGTATGGCCAGGGGCCCCTCTGACATGCACAGGGCTCTTTTGAACAACCAAGGGGCCTTTTGGCCTTTCAGAGAGGGTCCTGGTGGCCCTAAAGGGCATCTGAAATGCTCTAAACTCTCTAAAGACCACGCTTCGCCTGGTAAAGGCCCATGATACCGCGCTTCGCGCGGTCCCGGTCGGCCCTTTTCGGCGCGTGCAGCGCGCTGAAAAGGGCCCTCCGCCGCCGAAAAGGGCCCTTCGCCGCCGAAAAGGGTCCCCTGGCATCCAGGGGGGGGGGGGGGGGGGGGGGGGGGCGCTCCCCCTCCTTGGCTACGTGCCTGATAACGTGTGTACCTATTTTGTTACCAGATGTAATGAGGGAACATGTATTTGTAATCCTTGTTGAGAGGGAATCAATTCATAGAAGATAGCCACAGGGCACGTTCAACCGGCGCGACATAGTTATACTAAAATACCCATATCTTAAAAAGTTCTTAAGCGTCCGCCATTCTTTTGCACATGGTTTGAGACGATGATGTAACCACTCCAATGGCAAATATTGGTGCATTTTGGGGCAGGCAAACATAATACAAACTTGAACTGTTGACTTTGACCTGGTCAGGTCAAAGGTCAAATTTAGTTCATGGAAGTTCATTGGGTGCAATACATAGTCCGATCATATCTCTGTGCTCTGGTGGCAACCGCAGCTTCCTAGAACAACTTTTTGCCAATATATGCACGTTTGAATAATACAATGTTGGCAAAAACGTGCGACCTAAGATGACCCGTAATTCTGACCTCAGAGGTCGAATGAAGCTAAAAGTTTGTGCATCATGATCGTTCATTGGGTACTACACGTGCCCCACATTTTATTGAAATCGAAAGGGGTCGGGGAACTTCTTGTGCGATTTGACCCAAAAGCAAGTGCCTTCTTTGATTTTAGTTGCAGCTGAATATTGCTGACTTCATTCCGATCACGTGTGATGTAAACACGCCAATTGAAGCACAACCTTACACAATCTGCGCTCCGCGGTGAGCTACCGGCCGGTATATCGCACGTTTGATTTCTACAGCCGCCGGGGCTGATTTCGGCACAGTGTGCACCTCGGCAGTCCCGCAGCCCGGGGCTGGTCAGTCAGCAGGCAGCATGGCGTCCGAATCACAGCTCCGTCTTCTCCAATCGCAGCCCACCGGACCCGGCCCGGCGCCGCCGTAAAGGCTGAGTGGTGCAGTGGCACGCGATACACGGGTCTGCACCGCACTGCAGTAACACCGCACTGCAGTAACACTGCACTGCAGTAGCACCGCACTGCAGTAACACCACACTGCAGTAACACCGCACTGCAGTAACACTGCACTGCAGTAGCACCACACTGTAGTAACACCGCACTGCAGTAACACCGCACTGCAGTATCACCGCACTGTAGTAACACCGCACTGCAGTAACACCGCACTGCAGTAGCACTGCACTGCAGTAACACCACACTGCAGAGTGCAGTAACACCGCACTGCAGTAACACCGCACTGCCACCGCCGACACCGGAATCTGACCACCACCACCTCTCTGAGGCCAAAGGTGTGGTCGTCTCGGTCGTCTGTTGTGAGCGTTGTTGTTTCCTTGTTCTGAACTCCTTCAATCCGGCGCTGGAGTATACGTTCTCCAGAACATCGGCATGCGCTTCGGCAAACCCACCAAGCTGGCGGCAGGACTCAGCAGAATCCTACCGAAATGCGTCGCCGCCAGCGTCGCCAAGTGGCGCCACATCCTGGCAAACCTTTTGCCATCAAACAATTTTCTCACCAAGCAAAATTAAATATTTTAGAAGGAAAAAATGTCCGAAAAGTGAGGGAGCCATGCCCCCCCCTCCCCGTGCCTACGCCTATGCTCCCCCCCAGCTGTAACGCTGCCATCGGTCATGTTGCCCCCCCCCCCTTTATCAGCCGTCTGCGGCCGCCATTGGAGACACTGTATCCTCGCCCTGCCCGTGTCAGGCGGCTCAGTTCGGTAACCGTCGCGCGTCTCTCTCTCTGAGGGCCGATGTAATGAGCGCCGCGCCATCACCGGGTCGACACTCCCTCCGCGGCACCAAGTTCGCACATAAACCCGCCCGTATTTCCAGTTACGGCGGCCGTCATTGGACGGGAGGCCGTCCGATCGTCATCGCCCGCGGCGCTAAAACGCCACCGTCACAGGCTCTAATCACCGGAGACAAAAACACCTTTTGGCGACTGATGCAGACCAAGTTTGGGGTTCTATTTCAGCCGGGAACAAAGGGTGCACCGGAAACTGCTGGGTGATTTTTGGTTCATTAAAGCATGCATTACTGTTAACAGACTTCGAAACTAAATACATTCGTCATTATGGCGTGCGCAGTGCACATGGTCCCATGCATATCATCCCTTATTCTAAATTGATAATACAGTCTTTGATTCATTATGCATTCTTCCATTCTTCGTATTCTCTTCTCATTTAGCTCTGTTTGCACACAATTCTCCTGTTCACCCTATGTTCCCAATGATGTTGTTCCCTTTTACATTTGACAACAGCAGCACACGATGAAGAGTCAAGGAGCCGGTAGTCACTTCACTGGTTATATCTGGTTATAATATGCTGATAGAGCCGCGGCTTCTGAGAACCCCCCCCCCCCCCTCTGGAATATTCCTGCCCGGCGCCACCCTGCCGCGATTTTTTTCCGACTCCCGCCTAATTGCCAGTGGTATGTCTGACCATCTGGAGTCCCCACGATTTATAATCCGCTGGAAAAATGTCCATAATACCTCCGAAAGATAATACGGACGCCGCATAAAAACAGCTCCTATCGGGCGTCGTGTCACGGGAGGGAGGCTGTAATTATACGTATTACAGTGCCGGCTGTTTTCGGCGATCATTTCCATTGTCTAACGGTGCCCCCTGCTGGTATAGCGCGGCTTCCCTCACAGTGACGTCCAGTGAGGGAGAGGCCCAGGGTCAGGGCGGCTCGCATCTGCCGGGATCAGCTCAGTCGGGACCAGCGTCCGTCGTTTCCTGGGGCATTGATACCTATAGCGGCCAATCAGACGAAGATCAATGCCGGAGGTCTTTGAGGTTACGTACCCCGTGCATCACCACGTCGTTGGTTCAGAAGTAGTATTTCTGTTTCTCTTCGTCATTCCCAAATGAGCAAAATGCTCGTGTATTATAACTGTTCTTTTGTGATGAAACATCTATCTATAATTGCTTGATAACTTACCCTAATTCGCTTTGCCAGCCAAACTTATCGACAATGTCAGACATTACCCACCTGATTCATTCTGAGCTCCTGAACACCGAAACGGGTGATTCAGAGTCCCGGCGGACCGAAGCGGGTGATTCAGAGCCCCGGCGAACCGAGACAGGTGATTCAGAGCTCCTGAACACCGAGACGGGTGATTCAGATCCCCGGCGGACCGAGACGGGTGATTTAGATCCCCGGCGGACCGAGACGGGTGATTTGGAGCTGTGGCGGACCGAGACGGGTGATTTGGAGCTGTGGCGGACTGAGACAGGTGATTCAGAGCCCCGGCGGACCGAGACGGGTGATTTGGAGCTGTGGCGGACTGAGACGGGTGATTCAGAGCCCCGGCGGACCGAGACGGGTGATTTGGAGATGTGGCAGACTGAGACGGGTGATTTGGAGCTGTGGCGGACTGAGACGGGTGATTCAGATCCCCGGCGGACCGAGACGGGTGATTTGGAGCTGTGGCGGTGGCGGCTTCTGATGGAGCGTCTGACCGGCTGATATATAATGCACAGACAGACCGGCATTTACCCAAAATGTCAGGCCGCGTCCCATTTGCATTTGAATGCATTGGCCAATTCCAGTTCCATTTCTGTGGACAGAAGGGCAGGAGTCACAGCAGGTTAATAATGACGCCACATTTACGGAGGTCAGCACTACCCGTCGTTAGTAGTTAATATCAGGTTAAAGACTGGGGCGAGGTGGTCGTGGCGACCTGGTCGTGTCCAGTTCCACAGCCACACTCGATACCAGCGCCCTAATAAACTAGCCCATGATTTAGTCATGTCTACGTTACGTCTAGTTCCAATCAAGTTACTCGCATTTTGACTGAGACTGGAGCTAAAAATTAAGAAAATCGAAAACTGCCTCAGTACGTGCGTGGATGGTGTATTCCTCATGAAACACCTGGTTGGTTTGTTTGGGCGCGGCTGAGGGTCACACAAGTGTGGGAGATTGTACATTGAATAAATGGCTCTGTTATTCTCAAGTACCTGCAAGTCCAGCGAGACAGCTTTCCAGCCGGTCCAGACCCGGCGCCAGGACCAGGAACATGGAGCAGATAGAGGTGTGTGGGAAGAAGGGGAGGGAGACAATGGCCAGCCATTCCGATCCTGAGTACCCCGATGGACCGGCATTGTCTGATATTGACCAGCTCTGTCAATATTTAATCTCACATTTGCTTTCCCAGCTGTTGGCAGAAAGCAAACATAATAGTTGTTGGAGTCGGTGCCAACCAGCATCGTCGAGTTCCCTTGACGACCGCTATGTTCGTTATCAGTACCAGTCGGTGAGGCAATTGTGAACCAGCGGTATCTGGTATCAGAGCTGGCCAGTCCCATCCAGAGCTAGCCGGTTTTAACCAGTGTTGTACGATAGCAACTGCAGTGGCGTGCGTGTCGTTCGGATCGATTTGAGACCAATTCACTGTGTAAGTCAGCAGGCAAGCAGTGTTCAGCAGTGTTGACCAATGCCACCATTGCCACCCAATGTCGTAATGTATGATTTCGTGTAGTCTGCAATCACAAAATCGTACGCACTGTTTCTGTTTGGTAGCTGAAAGTGAAAAGTGAACCAATGCAACTTGTACAATATATGGCCCGGTAGGCGTAACAGATTTCATTGCACTGTTTATTTCGGGATTTCATGATAAAATAACTGATGTCAATGGAACGAAAGAGCTTCCGTCAAAATTCTCCACAAATACTTCCCGGGTACTATCTAAAATAGACGGCGCCAATATTTCCTTCCAAGTGTCGACAGCTTACCTGACGGAATATAGGTACTCGTAAACGTCAGGATATCATAGGACCAGTTAGTTAAGATAACTGGGCCAATATTGCCTTTCACGTCTGCACAACTCAATGGGTTGCTTAGTTAAATCAATCAGAACAAATGCCATATTTGAGATAGGTAGTTAATGTTAAATCACTTAAGTGTATGACCCATCATACCTTTATTCAGTTTTAATTATGAATTTAATGTGCTCTTCGTGCAATTCTCCATGTTAGTCTGTTTTCTTTCGTGTGCCATCCGCTCGAGTCACAACTGCAGGGACGAATACTTTGTGCAAGCTGGCATCTTTAGCGGACTTGCGTGCGAGCCGCTTACCTCAACAAATACAATTAAACGAAATAATAATGTGTGTAAGCCTGACATGAAATGCCCCACTGTTAGGGAAATATGGTATGGCCGTTTGAACCTCGCGCTTTTCTTTGACTCGTTATCCCACCGTTTTGCGTCCAGCTCCATATAATCTCGAGTAAACTCTTGAGATAGTGGTGTAAACTTTCACCGTAGAGTATGTTTATAAATGGGCATAAGTATCCATCTCTCAAAGGTCCGGAGAGAGCTGTGCACAATAAGTACAACGAGCAAAGGTCAGGTTTGCCATCACTCGTCTGTTACCTGATTGAGGGCATCACTCGTCTGTTACCTGATTGTGGGCATCACTCCTCTGTTACCTGATTGTGGGCTGTAGTCTGTTACCTGATTGTGGGCTGTAGTCTGTTACCTGATTGTGGGCTGTAGTCTGTTACCTGATTGTGGGCATCACTCGTCTGTTACCTGATTGTGGGCATCACTCCTCTGTTACCTGATTGTGGGCTGTAGTCTGTTACCTGATTGTGGGCTGTAGTCTGTTACCTGATTGTGGGCTGTAGTCTGTTACCTGATTATGGGCTGTAGTCTGTTACCTGATTGTGGGCTGTAGCCTGTTACTTGATTGTGGGCTGTAGTCTGTTACCTGATTGTGGGCTGTAGTCTGTTACCTGATTGTGGGCTGTAGTCTGTTACCTGATTGTGGGCTGTAGTCTGTTACCTGATTGTGGTCTGTAGTCTGTTACCTGATTGTGGGCTGTAGTCTGTTACCTGATTGTGGGCTGTATGTAGTCTGTTACCTGATTGTGGGCTGTAGTCTGTTACCTGATTGTGGGCTGTATGTAGTCTGTTACCTGATTGTGGGCTGTAGTCTGTTACCTGATTGTGGGCTGTAGTCTGTTACCTGATTGTGGGCTGTATGTAGTCTGTTACCTTATTGTGGGCTGTAGTCTGTTACCTGATTGTGGGCTGTAGTATGTTACCTGATTGTGGGCTGTAGTCTGTTACCTGATTGTGGTCTGTAGTCTGTTACCTGATTGTGGGCTGTAGTCTGTTACCTGATTGTGGGCTGTAGTATGTTACCTGATTGTGGGCTGTAGTCTGTTACCTGATTGTGGGCTGTAGTCTGTTACCTGATTGTGGGCTGTATGTAGTCTGTTACCTGATTGTGGGCTGTAGTCTGTTACCTGATTGTGGGCTGTAGTCTGTTACCTGATTGTGGGCTGTATGTAGTCTGTTACCTGATTGTGGGCTGTAGTCTGTTACCTGATTGTGGGCTGTATGTAGTCTGTTACCTGATTGTGGGCTGTAGTCTGTTACCTGATTGTGGGCTGTAGTCTGTTACCTGATTGTGGGCTGTAGTCTGTTACCTGATTGTGGGCTGTAGTCTGTTGCCTGATTGTGGGCTGTATGTAGTCTGTTACCTGATTGTGGGCTGTATTCTGTTACCTGATTGTGGGCTGTAGACTGTTACCTGATTGTGGGCTGTATGTAGTCTGTTACCTGATTGTGGGCTGTAGTCTGTTACCTGATTGTGGGCTGTAGTCTGTTACCTGATTGTGGGCTGTAGACTGTTACCTGATTGTGGGCTGTAGTCTGTTACCTGATTGTGGGCTGTATGTAGTCTGTTACCTGATTGTGGGCTGTAGTCTGTTACCTGATTGTGGGCTGTAGTATGTTACCTGATTGTGGGCTGTAGTCTGTTACCTGATTGTGGGCTGTAGTCTGTTACCTGATTGTGGGCTGTAGTCTGTTACCTGATTGTGGGCTGTAGTCTGTTACCTGATTGTGGGCTGTAGTCTGTTACCTGATTGTGGGCTGTAGTCTGTTACCTGATTGTGGGCTGTAGTCTGTTACCTGATTGTGGGCTGTAGTCTGTCCTGCGTGCATACTTCAACCCACAATCACATATTTCATGCACATATATGTAAACTCTTCAGCCGGAGAGCACAGGGGCGGATCCAGGGGGGGGGGCAACGGGGCTGGCAGCCTCCCCCTCAATGGAAATTGGCGCCCATGCGCCGAAGGCGCAGGTGCACCAGTTTTGCGCCGAAGGCGCAATCTAGTGCACTTATCTCTTACTTTTCTTAAATGGAAGGCGCCCCAACTGGTAAGCAGTATCCGCCCACAGAAATGTTCAGAGGCACTGAAGGCGCCCCTATGGAAAATAACGTTTAATGGGCCGAAGAACACGGTTATTTTCGTAGAGAAGGTGCCTATTGATGCGCCGACAGACCCCATAAGTGAAACCCCAATCTGAGCAGGGCGCCCACATCCGAGGAGGGCGCCCTCAAACCCATAGAGGGCTCCCCTAAACCCATTGAGGGCGGCCCCAATTCCGAAGAGGGCGCCCCGATCCCGTAAAGCATCCCGAACTTCAGAACTTCGGAAGGGCGCCCTCGAAACTCGGAAGTACGCCCTCAAACGCGATTAGGTGCACCCCGAATCTGAGGAGAGCGCCCTCAAACCCATGGAGGGCGCCCCCAAATCATATCACTGTCAAAATGGTTTTGGTGTGTTACAATAATGAGTTATTTTGGCGCGAGACTGCAATTTTTCCACGACAACCTTGCCGCCCCTCATGACCATGGCGCCCCCGTCAGGTGCCGAAAAATGCGCCCCTCGGCCTCGGGCCTGCAGCCCCCCCCCCATGAAAATCCTGGATCCACCCCTGGGAGAGGATTGTTGACGGTAAAATACTTCACCACACGGCTTCCAGGGATGATAACGCTGTGTGTGTCGGTTACAGGACACATTGGCGAATGTCATTTTGCCGAATGTCATTTTGGCGAATGCATATTGTCGAAGGACACTTTGACGAAATGTCTTTTTGACGACATGTGAATATGCCGAAAGCAAAATGGCGAATGCCTTTTTGTCTAAATGTCTTTTTGCCGACATGTCATTTTGTCGAAATGTCTTTTTGTTGACATGTCAAAAGGTCGAATTGTGATTTTGCCGAAATGTGAAAAAGTCGAAATGTCTTTTGCCGAATGTAATTTTGCCGACATGTGAAAAGATAGAAATGTCTTTTTGCCGAAATGTCATTTTGTCGACATGTGAAAAAGTCGAAATGCCTTTTTTCCGAATGCCATTTTATCGACATGTGAAATGTTTGAAATGTATTTTTCCCGAATGCCGAGTGCCTTTGGTGTCATGCGCAGCAATTGTCATTTTTCAATATTGTTTGTGCGCGTGACGCTTTCAGCCTTCGTCTCGGCGCGCTCCTTCATTTCCGCGCGTGCGGCAGACTGCTCCATTGCAGCCCTGCTGGGGGCGTGATTGTGTCCCTTGCTCTCCACAAAGACCCCGCGAGCATACACGCAAAGCCCTTTGCAACTCAGAAGCACTCGGGCGCTGCATCTCATGTATATCTTGCCGTCCCAACTCTGTTAGCAAACTGCCATATCAACTTTGGAACCAGCGACACCAATTTGGAATCAGCAATACCAACTTGGAATATTTTTTCAGGCTCAAAACCTGGAACCCTTAAGCAAATTGCGCCGCGGACCGGCGCGAAAATTTTGAGTCTTATGCCCTAGATATGCATTCTCATCAATGCGTCACATTGCTTATGGTGCGGACCTCTAAAAATCACCTACCCCTTGACTACGTTCCTGCCCTGGTGGATGGTGCAAAACCACAGCAGCGAGGGAGGGGCAGTGGAGCAGAATGTGCTTGGCAAAAAAGGCATTTCGACCTTTTCACATGTCGACAAAATGACTTTCGACAGAAAAGGCATTTCGACTTTATCACATGTCGACAAAATGACATTTTGGCAAAAAGGCATTTCGACCTTTTCACACGTCGACAAAGTAACATTCCGCAAAATGACATCTCGGCTTTTTCACATGTCGACAAAATGACATTTCGGTAAAAAGACATTTCGATCTTTTCACATGTCGGCAAAATGACATTCGGTAAAAAGACATTTCGACTTTTTCCATGTCGACAAAATGACATTTCGGCAAAAATGCATTTCGACCTTTTCACATGTCGACAAAATGTCATTCGGCAAAAAGCATTTCGATTTTTTCACATGTCGCCAAAATGACATTTCGACAAAATGACATGTCGGCAAAAAAACATTTCGACATTTTGACACGTCGGCAAAGAGGCATTTCGACAAAAAGGCATTCGCCATTTTGCCTTCGGCATATTCACATTTCGCCAAAATGACATTCGGCAAAATAACATTCGCCAATGTGTCCGGACACCGTGTGTGTCAGAAAAAAGTGTTCGTTTGCAGCCGGTTGGGTCGAGTGAGCCAGTGGGCCACATATTAGATCTAAAGCGCCTATACGCTTTTCAAATTTGAATGTTTTAGCTGTCAATTTCAGTGCCCAGTGGCGTATCGGATTCGGTCATGGGGCCGCCACGCATCAAACGTGGACCCCAAACTTTGGTGGGCTCCCTCAACCTTAGTGGCCCCTACCCCAAAAAGGGCCTTATTGGGTCAAAATGGGTACCTGAAGGCGTGATAAAGGCGTGATATAAAGGCGTGATATAAATGGGTACCTGAAGGCTCTGTAAGTCAGAATGATCCCCTCAAATGCCGGAATGGGCCCTCTTGAAACTGATATGCGCATATGATGCGTCAGAATGGGCCCTCTATATATTTTTACAAAAAATGAACCAAAGTGGGTGCCATGGCCCTCTGACCCCCCCCCCCCCCTCCACCCCCACCATGGACCTACACCTATAATACAGTACACTATTTATTGCTACATTGCTTTGGCTCACAGTGATCCGAGCAGACCGGGTCACGCAGCCATCGCTCTGATCCCGCTGCGTCCAGCTGCGTCTGTGATTGTTTACCACCATGGCTCGTGATGTCGCTCGGCTGTGTGGCAGCGCAGTTCGCCGCTCGGATCGCCGCCGCTGCGGAGGCATCCCCCTGTTGCGGAGATGCCGGCCGATACGCGCCGTAAGAAAGCCGCGCCACAATGGGCGAGCGGCGTGTCGCCGAGGCATCGCAGCATCTCCGTACGAACGGGATCAGATGAGCGCGCGACACGCCGTGATATAGGGGCCGATTGACGACGCGGGCTGCTTGCCGGCCCGGGAGCGGCCGCTCCTCATCCGAGCGGCGCTCCACTGGAGACGAGGGTGCTCCACCGGAGACAAGGATGCTCCACCGGAGACAAGGGTGCTGCACCGGACACAAGGATGCTCCACCGGAGACAAGGGTGCTCCACTGGAGACAAGAGTGCTCCACCGGAGACAAGGGTGCTCCACCGGAGACAAGGATGCTCCACCGGAGACAAGGGTGCTCCACCGGAGACAAGGATGCTCCACCGGAGACAAGGACGATCCACCGGAGACAAGGATGCTCCACCGGAGACAAGGACGATCCACCGGAGACAAGGACGATCCACCGGAGACAAGGATGCTCCACCGGAGACAAGGATGCTCCACCGGAGACAAGGACGCTCCACCGGAGACAAGGACGATCCACCGGAGACAAGGATGCTCCACCGGAGACAAGGACGATCCACCGGAGACAAGGATGCTCCACCGGAGACAAGGACGATCCACCTGAGACAAGGACGATCCACCGGAGACGAGGATGGACGGGAGCGGAGCGCACTGAGAGGAGAAGGGAAGCACATTGAGACGGGTGGCAAGCATTGACAGAGGCTAGGACGGTAATGAGGAGTAACGCAGCTCGAGATGCCATGGTTGACGGTGCCTAGAGCTCCCAGGAGAGGAGTTTTCGATTTCAGATTGAGTAATTCCTCGATTTTTTTTTCGATGCCGCTTTTGGATCGCAGCCAGGGACATTCACCGTCAACGAAAATGAAATATGTCGTAGTTCGCATTTAAATTTCTGCAATAGGTATCCTCGAAAATTCGGCTACCTTACGACACGTTTATAACCAGATCGTTGAGTTTATAAAATAACAACGATAATATTGTGAGGTCATTTTTTAAAAAGCATTCTGTAGCCTATTTCACAAAGCAAAAAAGTTTGTAATTACAAAGAATTCCTTTGTAATTACAAATAATTTGTACACATGTTTGTAGTTTGGATTTCACAAAACCCCAGGACAGTGAATCTCAATTTACTATTTACAAACTACTTTACAAAGATATTGTTTGTATTTTTTTTTGCAATTGCACATGTTCTATTTCTCAAAGGTTGACGGAAGTGAGGAAATGTTTGCAATTACAAACTTGTAATTCCAGTGGGCCAGGGATTCTGAATTTCAGAAACTGCATTGACAGTTGACATTGTTTGAATGTTCAGGTTATTTTCTTGGTGAGGTTGTTACGTTGCCGAGGTTGTTAGGGTAATGGTTTAGTTATGCATAGGTATAGCTGCCCCCAAAAAAGTTATTTCCCGACAGATTCGAACAGGGATCTCCAGCTTTGAAGTCCCAGTGCACCTTACCTATTGCGCTGTGAGGGGCGCCTCCACGCGAAGAAACCGCATGGCGATAGAATTGCAGCTGTCAACGATGTCTTGTGCAATGTGCAGTGAACCTTCACCCTTTACGACGTAGGCAATCGGCTAGGTTAGGTGAACAAATGGTCGAGAAATTCAACGATCTTTCTTTTAAGAGTAGTTCTGTTGTTATGCTCCGCCACCTGGTGAATGGTCAAATTCTGTTTACTCTAACTGCTTACCAAGATGTATTTTTACGATCAGAGTTTGCATTCCGATGAAATGTTAATTAAAAGATTATTCTCCCTATAACTAATTTTATATTGAATAAAAAAATAAACCACAATGCAAATATTTGTTAAATTAATTTGTTAACAATCAAATTATTTGTCATTAGCATCAAGTTTAATGCAAACATTCTTGATTTCAAGCTTTCTGCTGTACTAACATTTGTGTTTACAATTTTCTTTACAATCGGTAATTCAGAGGTGGCGAATGTTTGTGAAATGTCTTTTTGTGAGGTTTGCAATATTTTCTTGCGTTTGTAATTGCAAACATGTGTAATTAATAACTTCTTTGTGAAATAGGCCTCTGAATGTATTTCGTACATACTACATGTATTACCAACATAGCCTAGATCAATATTAGAAACTGCCAATAAATATTTCTGTGTCCGTACAAATTTTGAATGAGTAGGTGTTCAGTTCTTCGAGAAGAATAGAGCCACCGTTTTTAGTCACCAGCGTTACATTGCAGAGGGAAACTTCATGGTATAACTACAGTATTAGCCGCTAGCCTAATTGTCTGTAACTCTCTCTGTGGTCAAAGGAATACGAGGTCTAAACTCACTATGCCAAGCTTAATGTGTCGTTCACACTACAAGGATTCCCCATCTCAACATATGCGTTACAAATGTTCGCACGGGATGGCAGCCACGCGCATCTGACGACATGCGTTTAGCGCACCTGTTATTGTCTGAATCTAGCTCGCTGCCGTTACGCACTGTCGCTAGCTTGAAAAACTGCATAATTCTGTATAGTTGTCAAATGGTAAGTGAGTGTTAACTCCTGAAAGGTTTTGACTGAGTGCGTGTGCTCCACCGTAAATTTCGCCTCCTTACAGACCGGCTGCCGAGCAGTGCAGCGTCTCGCCTCCTTACAGACCGGCTGCCGAGCAGTGCAGCGTCTCCTCTCCTTACAGACCGGCTGCTGAGCAGTGCAGCGTCTCGTCCCCTTACAGACCGGCTGCCGAGCAGTGCAGCGTCACCTCTCCTTACAGACCGGCTGCCGAGCAGTGCAGCGTCTCCTCTCCTTACAGACCGGCTGCTGAGCAGTGCAGCGTCTCGTCCCCTTACAAACCGGCTGCTGAGCAGTGCAGCGTCTCGTCCCCTTACAGACCGGCTGCTGAGCAGTGCAGCGTCTCGTCCCCTTACAGACCGGCTGCCGAGCAGTGCAGCGTCACCTCTCCTTACAGACCGGCTGCCGAGCAGTGCAGCGTCTCCTCTCCTTACAGACCGGCTGCTGAGCAGTGCAGCGTCTCGTCCCCTTACAAACCGGCTGCTGAGCAGTGCAGCGTCTCGTCCCCTTACAGACCGGCTGCCGAGCAGCGCAGCGTCTCGTCCCCTTACAAACCGGCTGCTGAGCAGTGCAGCGTCTCGTCCCCTTACAGACCGGCTGCCGAGCAGCGCAGCGTCTCGTCCCCTTACAGACCGGCTGCCGAGCAGTGCAGCGTCTCGCCTCCTTACAGACCGGCTGCTGAGCAGTGCAGCGTCTCGTCCCCTTACAGACCGGCTGCCGAGCAGCGCAGCGTCTCCTCTCCTTACAGACCGTCTGCCGAGCAGTGCAGCGTCTCGTCCCCTTACAGACCGGCTGCCGAGCAGCGCAGCGTCTCCTAACCTTACAGACCGGCTGCCGAGCAGTGCAGCGTCACCTCTCTTTACAGACCGGCTGCCGAGCAGTGCAGCGTCTCCTCTCCTTACAGACCGGCTGCCGAGCAGTGCAGCGTCTCCTCTCCTTACAGACCGGCTGCCGAGCAGTGCAGCGTCTCCTCTCCTTACAGACCGGCTGCCGAGCAGTGCAGCGTCTCCTCTCCTTACAGACCGGCTGCCGAGCAGTGCAGCGTCACCTCTCCTTACAGACCGGCTGCCGAGCAGTGCAGCGTCTCCTCTCCTTACAGACCGGCTGCTGAGCAGTGCAGCGTCTCGTCCCCTTACAGACCGGCTGCCGAGCAGTGCAGCGTCACCTCTCCTTACATACCGGCTGCCGAGCAGTGCAGCGTCTCCTCTCCTTACAGACCGGCTGCCGAGCAGTGCAGCGTCTCCTCTCCTTACAGACCCGCTGCCGAGCAGTGCAGCGTCTCCTCTCCTTACAGACCGGCTGCCGAGCAGTGCAGCGTCTCCTCTCCTTACAGACCGGCTGCCGAGCAGTGCAGCGTCACCTCTCCTTACAGACCGGCTGCCGAGCAGTGCAGCGTCTCCTCTCCTTACAAACCGGCTGCCGAGCAGCGCAGCGTCACCTCTCTTTACAGACCGGCTGCCGAGCAGTGCAGCGTCTCCTCTCCTTACAGACCGGCTGCCGAGCAGTGCAGCGTCTCCTCTCCTTACAGACCGGCTGCCGAGCAGTGCAGCGTCTCCTCTCCTTACAGACCGGCTGCCGAGCAGTGCAGCGTCTCCTCTCCTTCCCCACCGGCTGCCGAGCAGTGCAGCGTCACCTCTCCTTACAGACCGGCTGCCGAGCAGTGCAGCGTCTCCTCTCCTTACAGACCGGCTGCCGAGCAGTGCAGCGTCTCCTCTCCTTACAGACCGGCTGCCGAGTAGTGCAGCGTCTCCTCTCCTTACAGACCGGCTGCCGAGCAGTGCAGCGTCACCTCTCCTTACAGACCGGCTGCTGAGCAGTGCAGCGTCACCTCTCCTTACAGACCGGCTGCCGAGCAGTGCAGCATCTCCTCTCCTTACAGACCGGCTGCCGAGCAGTGCAGCATCTCGTCCCCTTACAGACCGGCTGCCGAGCAGTGCAGCGTCACCTCTCCTTACAGACCGGCTGACGAGCAGTGCAGCGTCACCTCTCCTTACAGACCGGCTGCCGAGCAGTGCAGCGTCTCCTCTCCTTACAGACCCGCTGCTGAGCAGTGCAGCGTCACCTCTCCTTACAGACCGGCTGCTGAGCAGTGCAGCGTCACCTCTCCTTACAGACCGGCTGCCGAGCAGTGCAGCGTCACCTCTCCTTACAGACCCGCTGCCGAGCAGTGCAGCGTCACCTCTCCTTACAGACCGGCTGCCGAGCAGTGCAGCGTCACCTCTCCTTCCCCACCGGCTGCCGAGCAGTGCAGCGTCTCGTCCCTTTCTCCACCGGCTGCTGAGCAGTTCAGCGTCTCATCCCTTTACCCACCGGCTGCTGAGCAGCGCAGCGTCTCGTCCCCTTCCCACCGGCTGCTGAGCAGTGCAGCGTCACCTCTCCTTCCCCACCGGCTGCTGAGCAGTGCAGCGTCTCGTCCCCTTCCCACCGGCTGCTGAGCAGTGCAGCGTCTCGTCCCCTTCCCACCGGCTGCTGAGCAGTGCAGCGTCTCGTCCTTTTCCCCACCGGCTGCTGAGCAGTGCAGCGTCTCGTCCCCTTCCCACCGGCTGCTGAACAGTGCAGCGTCTCGTCCCCTTCCCACCGGCTGCTGAGCAGTGCAGCGTCTCGTCCCCTTCCCACCTGCTGCTGAGCAGTGCAGCGTCTCGTCCCTTTCCCCACCGGCTGCTGAGCAGTGCAGCGTCTCGTCCCTTTCCCCACCGGCTGCTGAGCAGTGCAGCGTCTCGTCCTTTTCCCCACCGGCTGCTGAGCAGTGCAGCGTCTCGTCCCCTTCCCACCGGCTGCTGAACAGTGCAGCGTCTCGTCCCCTTCCCACCGGCTGCTGAGCAGTGCATCGTCTCGTCCCCTTCCCCACCGGCTGCTGAGCAGTGCAGCGTCTCGTCCCCTTCCCCACCGGCTGCTGAGCAGTGCATCGTCTCGTCCCCTTTCCCACCGGCTGCTGAGCAGTGCAGCGTCTCGTCCCCTTCCCCACCGGCTGCTGAGCAGTGCAGCGTCTCGTCCCCTTCCCACCGGCTGCTGAGCAGTGCAGCGTCTCGTCCTTTTCCCACCTGCTGCTGAGCAGTGCAGCGTCTCGTCCCCTTCCCCACCGGTAGTCTGGTGGGGATAGCTCGACAGCAGGAACAAAAAAGGGGAATTTATAACCACAAGGCGAGATTTGATTTACTGGCTCGATGACTGCATTAGACGGCCATCCACAATGCTGGTGATGACACATTGGGTGCGTGGATATGACGCGGGTCGGAAATATGAAGGCCCAACAACTTGTCTTGGGTTGTGTAATTGACCCAGGCAATTCATGTTTAGCGCACAGCTGGAAATGAGTTTGGGATTGATGGAAAATTAATATATGCGAACCAGAAGCAGGGACTTGCGAATTGCTTGGACGTGGACCTTGTGCTCTAGGCTCCTCAGATTGATTATTACGCACATGGCACAATAACGGGTCGGACATATGATAGACTATAGACTATGTATAGACTATAGAGTCTGCTACAAATTGAAATATTGGATGTCATTAGGAATACGAAATTGGGTCGCTCAATTTTCCCATTGACTTGTTTACGTTTGTCTGGTGTCACCTTTCATCTGTTTTCCATGCTGTGCTGCTCGGTACAAAGACCGCTGGACCGGCAGCTGTGGTCAGCTCCATCGGAATGTGCACAAAGTCTTCAAAGCCCCCGCCATCTCGGAGGGGGTGACGGGTGAACGGAAGGGGTGCAGGGGCGTCCAGTGCAGATCGCCGTCCCTGGCCATGTGGCCGGAGTGTCGCACCCCTTCAACTGTGATATATGCGTCCAGCCAGATTGAAATACCAGAACAGCAATGGACCGATGTGTGCTGGATATCGGGTTCGGGAGGGGGGGGGGGGGGGGATATTGGTGTCTGGATGCCAAGAGAGACTTCCCCCTTCCGGTCGACAGCGAAAATCAGAACGGAAACGGGTCTGAGCTATGCAAATGTGGCATCAACTTGGTCATCCGAATGGCATGCTCATTAGTCATTACCTCGTGTGGTTAATGAACAGCTGGATAATTTCTAGACATTTTCAATTTTGTCGGCAAATGACGTGTGCCAATGATAATTTTATCCACATTTAAATGATGCAATCGAGCTACAACGAAAAATGCACTTGTGCAATATGATATAGAGTAAGGAAAACTAAAAAAAAAGAAAGGTTGTGAGTGCTGACCAGGGCCGGGTGCGACAGAGGCTGGCACTGTCCGAACAGCTGTTGCTTACTCTCTACATAATTAATGTGTTGCAATAGTAAAATAAAAACCGTTTTAATTACCAATTGAATATACATGTCTAACTTAATGTTCGTGTGAAAGAAGCAGCAACTGAAATACGAAACATGGTCTTAGTTTCGAACGCTTGCTAAAGTAAACCGTATTTTCTGTCCGCACTCAGCCGTGGCAATCTGGCGTTTGCCTCCAATTCCCTGATAGCTGTCGATATTCTGGTCGCCTATTTATTCTGCTCTGTAGCCCTCCCCAGTCTGAGTGAACACCGTGTCGACTGTTATCAGTGCGCGCCATCCATTCGTCTCTGCCGGGCCGCAGCGTATCATTGTATCGTCAGCTCCTCATCAGCAGTCCCGCTACCCCGCCGGCTCCCCCTCGGAACGGTGCGTTGCGTGACGGCCTGACTACCCCTCTGCTACCCCCCCCCCCCATGGCCGACCCTCTCGCTGCCCCGCCCAGCGGGATGATCTCATTATTCGGTAGTTCCGCTACACGATAAACCAATAGAACGAAGCACATGGGTCGCGGAAGCCGGGAGTGCAAACTGCAGCCGTGTTGAGCACACAGTGTTACTCGGTGTATTGCGGGACAGTCTGCATCACGGCGTTTTAGGAAACTGTAATAGGCGAGCAGGCTGCAGCACTACCGAAAGTGAAGAGAGCTGATTTCTGGAATTAGCACACGTATTTTTGAATGCTGGGCCTCATGCAGTCATTCCATCCAGACATCTCACATTTGCCACCTCAGTAGATAGCGACTGCAGCGCCGCCTGTCGTCTGTCGCGGCAATCATCCATCACCACCGTAGCCGTACCCGCCGCTAACCTCCCGCGTTAGCGCGCGTCGGCTCCCGCCCGCTCGGCGGCACCGGCGGCGCATATGCGACATAATTTGGCGCGGCAATCACGGTAAATTTGGCGCGGCGGCGACACACGATCACCGGTCTCCGGTGGCCTGTTTGGCCGCCATTCGTGATTCGTCACAGCCGCGCGGCGGAAGACGGAGCGGCCCGGCAGCCGGCGCCGCCAGGGGGCCGCCCTGGCCCTGTTTGCTCAGGGCGCTGAGGTCGCGGGTACGGCGGCCGGAGGCGTGGGTAGCGCCGCGCAGGAAAACACACCGGCCGCCGGTGGGGCGCGACGCTGTCCTCCGTGAACGATTGGTGCAGGGTGGGGGTGGGGGATTTAGCGGGCGATAGACCGTGTCCGGAGCTATGACGGAACGTTGTGCTTGTGCCAGGCGGCGAAATGAACAAAATAGTGTTATTCGGAGAAAAATCACCTACTAGCTCGATTTTGCTATTTGTCTTTCCACTCTCCCCATTTTCTGTCTGAATTCCTGTTAACGCAGCAGCCCAGTCGATGCACGCACACGATTTCCGCGTGTGATCCATCACCGCCGATTACCGGAGGCAATGATGGTGCCGCACAATTAATTGTGTTCATTGAATAAGCATCCATCTTGCTGTGCGGCGGCGCGGCCTGATGATGGGAGAAGTCAGCTGCAGGAGCACGGCTTGTCATTACCGGGTGGCGCGGTGGCGGGGCGGGGGACCGGCGGAGACCGGCGCACCATCCGCTGATAATGCACGGCAGGCATGCAGCTGACGAGAGAGGATCGGACCGGAACCGATCGGTCAGCTACGCCGGCAGTACGGCAGCAGGTACGCGGATCACAGGCATGGTATACATGGTATCAGGAATTAATTATTATCAACCATGGCAGAAAGGATTAGAGAATATGGATTATATTTGCAGGAACTCTGAGTGATTTTTGTAAAACAAAATATACATTTTAGGTAATTAAACTAAAAGCAAATTTCGAAGTTTTAGCTAACTATCCTCCCCTTTTCCACCTTCTCAGTTCTCCCTCTTCTCATCTCTCTTCCTTTCCCTCTCTTGTCTCTCCATGCCCGTTCCCCCTCTCTCCCGCCTCTCTCCCGCCTCCCTTCCATCAGCCCCTTCTCTCCTCCGCCCATTATTTCCGTCCACCTCGCCTGCCCTGTCCGCAGCGGCGGAGACTGATTGGGTTATCCGCGCCGTCTGCTGGCAAGAGGTGGCTACAATGGCGGTAATGCCTCCATTGATAGCTCGCTATCATGTCAGACATCACATTTGGGCATCCATTTACCCGCTGGATGGCAGGAAGGAGGCTTAGTGGGAGAAGCAGGCAGCACGGGAGGAATTTTCGAATAACACGCTAAACAATACTCCAGGAACTGAGTTTCCACATTTGGTCATCGAAGTAACTGATACTTGCGATTGATGCTCGGAAGGCTTTGGTGCGCTCAAAACAACCAGGATAATTTTGTATCTTAGGGAGATTTAACCTTCGCCCTACGGGAGCTTTTTCACCTTCACCCTACGGGGGGGGGGGGCTGACAGGCCCCCTTGTTAACTTATAAAACAAGCAACTTAGAGCAATACGGTAAGAACCAGCATGTTGCCTGTCATCAGAGAAATATAACAGTATGCGGTTTTTAGGTTTCAGGTGAACGGATGACCTTCCAGGTCAAGTGAATGACCTTGGATTTACCACGTCCAGAACAGCGATTTTCCTCTTCAGAAAACCTTAAAATTAGAGATTGATAAATGTAAATAAAAAAGCATGTTCCTAGACCAGTTTTGACTCAGAAATACAGAAAAGGTAATTATTTGTTCGTATATTGTCAAAAACGTCAAAAAAGTTATTAACAAAATGACGTCATCAGTTTCTTACACTTAGAGGGCCATCACTCAGTCAAAAATGAAGATATTGCTTTGAAATTTGGTATGGGTATTATCCATACTCAGTTATCTCACATATATGCCGATTTTTCTTATATCTTTTTTTGTGTGGGGATTTTAAACAAAAAGTTGTTTATTTTAGGAGTCAAAAACCCAAAATTTTGCAAATCAGAGATTGCCATTTTAAATCAAATGCTATTTTGTGTCTTTGGTGAATTGTGTTTGCAATTTTCTTTAAAACTCTGTTTTCTACCATTTTTCTAATATTTATCGTTTTTCCACCAATATGACGTCATCAAAACATAATTATCTCCCAAACTACTTGACCAATTTTAAATAAATTTTTACGCCTTACGTATAATTGTTGTAAACTAAGCTACCAAAAATGTGAACAAGATGCGCCGCATGTGTAAAAAGTTATGCAAGAAAAACCTCAGGGCGGGGCCTGTCAGCCCCCCCCCCGTAGGGCGAGGGTTAACCTCAGGGCGGGGCCTGTCAGCCCCCCCCGTAGGGCGAGGGTTAACCTCAGGGCGGGGCCTGTCAGCCCCCCCCGTAGGGCGAGGGTTAACCTCAGGGCGGGGCCTGTCAGCCCCCCCCCCGTAGGGCGAGGGTTAACCTCAGGGCGGGGCCTGTCAGCCCCCCCGTAGGGCGAGGGTTAACCTCAGGGCGGGGCCTGTCAGCCCCCCCCGTAGGGCGAGGGTTAACCTCAGGGCGGGGCCTGTCAGCCCCCCCGTAGGGCGAGGGTTAACCTCAGGGCGGGGCCTGTCAGCCCCCCCCGTAGGGCGAGGGTTAACCTTAGGGCGGGGCCTGTCAGCCCCCCCCCGTAGGGCGAGGGTTAACCTCAGGGCGGGGCCTGTCAGCCCCCCCGTAGGGCGACAGGCCCCGCCCCCCCCGTAGGGCGAGGGTTAACCTCAGGGCGGGGCCTGTCAGCCCCCCCCGTAGGGCGACAGGCCCCGCCCCCCCCCGTAGGGCGAGGGTTAACCTCAGGGCGGGGCCTGTCAGCCCCCCCCGTAGGGCGACAGGCCCCGCCCCCCCGTAGGGCGAGGGTTAACCTCAGGGCGGGGCCTGTCAGCCCCCCCCGTAGGGCGACAGGCCCCGCCCCCCCGTAGGGCGAGGGTTAACCTCAGGACGGGGCCTGTCAGCCCCCCCCCCCGTAGGGCGACAGGCCCCGCCCCCCCCCCCCCCGTAGGGCGACAGGCCCCGCCCCCCGTAGGGCGAGGGTTAACCTCAGGGCGGGGCCTGTCAGCCCCCCCGTAGGGCGACAGGCCCCGCCCCCCCGTAGGGCGAGGGTTAACCTCAGGGCGGGGCCTGTCAGCCCCCCCCGTAGGGCGACAGGCCCCGCCCCCCCGTAGGGCGAGGGTTAACCTCAGGGCGGGGCCTGTCAGCCCCCCCCCCCCCGTAGGGCGACAGGCCCCGCCCCCCCCCCCCCCCGTAGGGCGAGGGTTAACCTCAGGGCGGGGCCTGTCAGCCCCCCCCGTAGGGCGACAGGCCCCGCCCCCCCGTAGGGCGACGAGGTCCCGCCCCCCCCCGTAGGGCGAGGGTTAACCTCAGGGCGGGGCCTATCAGCCCCCCCCCCCTCCGTAGGGCGACAGGCCCCGCCCCCCCCGTAGGGCGAGGGTTAACCTCAGGGCGGGGCCTGTCAGCCCCCCCCGTAGGGCGAGGGTTAACCTCAGGGCGGGGCCTGTCAGCCCCCCCCCCCCCGTAGGGCGAGGGTTAACCTCAGGGCGGGGCCTGTCAGCCCCCCCCGTAGGGCGACAGGCCCCGCCCCCCCCCCCCGTAGGGCGACGGTTAAGATAGCTTAGTAGTGCTATTTCAAACTTCATTTGTTTTAAACTTATAATAGTTCACCTTTAACATGGGGTTTCTAACTGAGATGGCAGATTTGTAGAGCCGATCGAAAAACGTGTTGTGGTGAAATAAATACCTCGCTACGCTAAGTAATTTCGGCACGGGACTAGTGGGCACCTTTTAGAAGACGCTGTTTCGTGCCCCGATCGGGACACGAAACTTGTTTCGGGTCCTCACAACGTCGTTTTACATTACAAGCAGCCTGCGTATACATGCCTGAAGTCTATCGTTATTGTGTGCAATAGGTTTCATATCCAAGCTACCATATGCATGCCGTCATAATTGTCATGCAGTTTTTTATGGCCGTGAAGGAGAAAAGAGAAACATGCCCATTTTTCGACGAATATCCATCTATCGTCCAAACAAATGCCATATTCGTTTTTTCAGATCGAAATACCCCGTATAGCCAAATTTCAAGACAACTTTCAAGGTGACCTATTCCCTTTAAGCAGTTCAAAATTAAATTTTGTTCCATATTATAAGATGTGAATAATTGTATACACTCAAGAGGTTGCTAGGTGATCCGAATAAAAGTTAGCTAAAAATTTGCTGAATCGGTAGTCCTGAAAAAAAAAACTACCAGCCTGCTCCTCAGTCCTCACCAGGGAACCATCAACATAACGTGGTCGGACCAGGTCTGTATCTTGCAGCCTTGGCCAATGGTCATCCAGCGTCTCCAGGCAGGTCAGGTAGGTCGGACCAGGCCTGGAACTGGCAGCCCTGATCACCCCGCACGACCCAGGTCGACTGCGGTGGTCCGCCGCACTTCCAACTCAGCTCCCTGTACACAACTCTGTCACAATCACAGTCACAGTCACAGTCACAGTCACAGGCACAGACACAGTCACAGGCACAGTCACCGTCATAGTCACAGTCACAGTCACAGTCACAGTCACAGTCACAGTCACAGTCACAGTCACAGTCACAGTCACAGCCACAGTCACAGTCACAGTCACAGTCACAGTCACATTCACAGTCACAGTCACAGTCACAGTCACAGTCACAGTCACAGGAGGTCTTTGTCGTGACTTACTAAAACCGAATGGTCAGATTTTAGCACATATCGTGCCGTGATAAATTCTGGCGCTCTTCGAGCATGTTTTGTTGTTTAGCTGTATTTTGTATGAGCAATCCAGAGGCCATAAATATTGCCGTGATGCATTTTGCTCACATCTTGGGTCGATCCCAATAAATCATTGCACCTTTTGCCTCAGTTGATCACAAACCTTTTGTCTGAAAATGAAATATTGCCATTAAACATCCAGTCGAAGATTCGCCTCACACTGACCGTCATCTCCAGATCCCAAGATTGGATCTGATTTAACTCTCCAGATCCCAAGATTGGATCTGATTTAACTCGTGGGTGTGGTCAATTTAATGATATCCATGAGCCATTGATATCATGGAGTGTCGCTTGCTTACCAGGCATGCAGGACCTACCTACATATATCGCTATTCAGGCTAGGTATGTGAAGTATTAACGAATGCGCACATCATGTGGTATATTGTAAGCACAGCGGCATACATCACTTTATTTTAATTAGATTTCCGACGGAGCGTTGGCCGCCTTCGAGTTGGGAGTCTGCGTGAAGAGGTCGGGTCACAGGGTCACATCAGTAGCGCGCCTCTCCTCCACTGGGGCCGCCGCTCTCTGTCAATTTAAATTCCGGCCATGATCCGGCCGACACTGCCAGCTTGTTACGGATTCTAATCGATCGGTCGTGGCTTATAAGACGGCACATGCGCAGTAGACGGACCGGAATTTACGAACGGCCCCCGCTGCGACCTGAACTCTGCCCGAGTTAGAAAGCTGATTCTCGGAAATGCAGAAACAGATGGGCATCTGAGTCTAGTCATAAAACGAAGCACAATATTTTACGAGGAATGTACATCGTACACTAATGGGTGAAATATATGAATATTGTTGTGTTGCAACATTATCCCACACGTTTTGATGTGTGAGATGATAGCTGATGCCATTGAGAGAATAATAACGCCACCCTTATATTTGGTATACAATAAAGATATTACTGCCGTATTATGATCATATTTCTTCAACTTATTATCCCAAACATTGGATAATGTTACAAAACAAGTTCACCAAAGACAACATTTTGATATGGTAGACGTGAATTGCAATCAAGGCGTAGCATATATATATCGTAAATATTTCAGGCATTTGCCACAAATAAACATTACAGGTATTGACCGCAGCAGTGGGCATAACGTTTGCTTGTCTTTTAACATTTGACGAATAAGCTACACAATTTGTCCTTTCCAATAGCATGTAGCATGTAGCCTGTTCCAATAGCATGTAGCCTGTTGATTTATAAAGCTACCGTGCACATTTTACGGGCGACTGTTGTGCCAATCTCGAACCTTTTCAGTCTTACCTAATTTTCCACATTTAGATTTGACCAATTCAGACAGTCACAAATTTCTTTTCTTTTTCTCGTAGTGCTTGTACAAGGAGCATGAATATATTTGTTAATGTTTGCTTAATCGACCTTCTCCTTGAATGTACCAAAGTAAGAAACTAAACTTTGTTTAACATTTGCATTCGGGCACAGCCCTTCATCAGATGTATTGCAATCAAAATAACACATCATTCACATACACGACACAAGAATAGACATTTAGCACAGCTCGTGAAAATCAGACTACATCCTCCACCCAGCCCAGCTGAAAACCTACCCGATTCATAAATAAATAAATAAATAAAGGCGAATATTTTGTAGATCAATCACACGAAATTACATTCCTTAGATCACACTCCATGATAGCATATTATTGCTCTTAGCCAATAGCTATATCAATAAATAAAGAATAAAGACGAACAATTTTGTTAGAGCAGTCACACGAAATCGCACTCCCATCCTGATATGACACGCCACGATGACATATACTGTTCTAAGCAAGTAGCTATATAAATCACGACGAACAAACTTACAAAAAAAAATCATACAAAAAGCATTCCTATCCTGAGATAATGCGCCACGATGTCATATTTTCGTTCAAGCTCGGTTTTTTGTTTCTGATACTCAGCAATTTTAGCAATTTTCAGCAATATTCAGCAATATTCAGCAATATTCAGCAATTTTCCTATCTGGGTGGTCTTTCGTTTTCATCAAAACTTTAACTTCCAAAGGAGGATCAGCAAGTTTGTCTGCCTTAGGGATTCCTTTGTGGCATGACTCAAAATGATCACCTATCGGAGTTAGCTTGGTCTCATTTACCGCGCACCTCAAGTGTCCATTGTAACGAAGGCGTAGAGGTCTTTTGGATACCCCAATATAAGAAGCCCCACACAGCCTGCAAGTCAGCTCATATACGACATTTGTATCTGTCCATCTAACCTTTTTGATCATTTTACAAGTGTTGCAAGTCCTGTTGCCTGCAGGACATGGCGGGTCCGTGAGTGAAGAATGAACTAATTTGCGTTTTTAGCGTATCCGGTGTGTACGAGGTTACGGTGTGTACATGTGTACGAAGTTTAATTTCTTACTTTGGTACATTCAAGGAGAAGGTCGATTAAACAAACATTAACAAGTCCCAATTTTCTTTCACAATAACTTCTTGCACCTAAAATTGTCAGATTTTGACTTATATATTGTAGAACATACATGAGCTAAATGATGCTAAATGATCACAGCTAAAATGATTGAAAAGACTAGATTTATCAGGAATCGCTCAGATTAGAACCACTGCACAGGGGTGGATCCAAGGGGGGGGGGGGGCAACGGTGCTGGAGCCCACACCCCGTTAATGGAAAATGGCGCCCCTTCGACGCAGGGGCACTAGTTTTCCGCCGAAGGCGCAATCTTGGCGCCGCAGGCACCCCCAAACCCATGGAGGGCGCGCAAAAACCATGGAGGGCGCCCCCAAACCTATGGAAGGTGTCCCCAAACCCATGGAGGGCGCCATCCAACCCATGGAGGGCGCCCCCAAACCCATGGAGTGCGCCTCCAAACCCATGGAGGCGCCACCAATTCAGGATGTGCGCCCCGATGCCTAAAAAGCACCCGAACTTCAGATCTTCGGAAGGGCGCCCTCGAAACTCAGAAGCGCGCCCTCGAACGCCATTAGGCATGCACACCGAATCTGAGGACGCCCCAAATCTGTGGAGGGTGCCCTAAAATCCATAGAGAGCGCTCCAATCCCATGGAGGGCACCCTCAATCCCATGGAGGCGCCCCAATCCCATGGAGGGTGCTCCCAATTCCGGGGAGGGAGTCCCGATGCCCGAAAAGCACCCCAAACTTCGGAAGGGCGCCCTGAAACTCGAAAGTGCGCCCTCAAACGCGATGAGGTGCACCCCGAATCTCAGGAGGGCGCCCCAAAACTCATGGAGAGCGCCCCAAATCCATGGAGGGCGCCCTCAAACCCGTAGAGGGCGCCCCCAAATCTGTCAAAATGGTTTGGGTGTGTTACAATAATGAGTTATTTTGGCGCGACACTGCAATTTTTCCACGGCAACCTTACCGCACCTCATGACCATGGCCACTAGCGGATCCACGGGGGGGGGGGGCATTAGGGGCAAATTCCCCCTCCCACAGGAACATGGGGGGCATTTAATACAAGTATGCCCCCGCGCGTTCCTGCATTGGTTGTAAGAAGTGATAACTAGCCCGCACCCCGCCAAGGGGGGGGGGGGATCTGCCACCTCCCGGATTTTCTCAATAACTTAAACACTATGATAGATATCGAAGTGAAACTTTTAGTACCTTATGCTGCATCAATTCTTATTACCAAATTTCCATGAAATGGGTGAGTACTTTGAGAAATAATGACGTTTTATTGACGTCATGGCTTTCCACTTTTGGTGGAAAAACAATAATGTTGGAAAAATCGTAGAACATCGAGTTTTGACGCAAATTGCAAATAAAAAACATCAAAAGAGAGGAAATGACATTTTCTTCGACATGGAATCTCGGATTTGCGTACTTTTGGGCTTTTGACCCCCCCAGAAATAAAAATAAAGTGTTTTTTTCAGGGCAAAATCACAAAATAAATTGTTGATGATATTACAAAAACGGAATAATCATATTGGAGCAAAAACTATGGATGATACTCACACCAAATTTCAAAGTGATATCTTTATTTTTGACTGACTTATGGCTCCCTAAGTTTAGGTAACTCGACGTCATTTTTTAAGTTACATTTTTCGGCTTCTAGTGACCAGATACAGACAAATAAAAGCCAGCGTTATATTTCGGAGACAAAACTGGTCTAGAAACATGCATTTATATTTGTATGAATCAATTTCAAATTTTGACCTTATGTGACCTGACCTTGACCTGAGGGCCATTTACGGGGTCAGGTTATGGAAATGGCTGCTACTGTCGAATTATACGTGCAAACTAACCCATAAAACATGTGTACCATGGCTTTCTAGGCCTCTTGCCAATAGTGACCTTTTGTGACCTGACCTTGACCTTGACCTTTACTTACAATTGCACTTTTGCTTATGCGGAATATGCATTATACATACCTTTGAGAGCACTTTGTGCGATAATAGACGCAATCTAAGTCTTTGGATGGAGAGTGTGTCCCAAGAACTCAAATGCCCCAATTTTGACCTTTAACCTGACCATGACCTGACATGTGACCTTATTTGGAAAATTTCGCGTAAGCTTTAGATGCGTCTTCATTGAGAGATTTCGAATGCCGCCTTGCGCGTCTCGCTGCGGTTATCGGTTCAGAAGATAACGAGGAGGCAGAATCTTTAGGGTGAATACCCCAGCGAGGCGCGGGTTAGGTGATAATGAAAAACTCCTCTACTTTGTCTACGACTTGTTTTCGCACTGAGGACCCCACACCACCCCCCCCCCCCCCGGTCAACAACTTTTCGCTCTGACGACCCGACACTATCCCCCCCCGCTCAACGACTCATCGCGCTGACGACCCGACGCCGGCGCCTCCTCAGGTGCCAAAAAATGCGCCCCTGCAGCCCCCCTTTAATGAAAATCCTGGATCCGCCCCTGCCACTGCGATAGGGCACCTGTCCTGTACCTAGCTCTGCAGTTACCTCCTCCAGAAGACGAGTCTGCACACGGCCGCCGCTCAGACCGACATGTGAGCCATGTTTACGCCATGGCCGTGTTCGTCATCTGGTGATAAATGAACACTATCCCGGCGGCGGCGGCGGTCCCGGTCGCGGCTTCTTCCAGCCCCCGGCGCCGCCGCCGCGACCGCCGCCGCCGTCGCCCTCCCGCTAATACAGCCGATCTGCAATTCAGACCCCAGTCCGACTCAGACCCGACAGTAGCCGCCGGTGCGCTGGACTCATCACAGCCTGATAACTAATGGTAGAACGCACAAATGAACGAGCGTTATATTAAAATGAAAATATCGGAGGCCAATTTGTCGGTCGGGCTGAGACCGGCGGGCAGAATCTTCATATCATTACACGTTGGTAATGGTATTCAGATTGTAATGAGCGCCACCGCCGACACCAGGGATGGGAGAGCGAGAGAGGAGGGCGCTCTGTCTAATTGATCTGACCGTCTTTCCTTACAAACAGGCCGTCCGGGGCGTTTTTACGCCGATACGCGCCTTCAGATGCTCCTTTATTCACTGCAGATTATCATATCTAAATTGGAACCGCCCCGAATAAACAACGTAGCATCCGCCGTTAATAGGCAGCTACCAGATACAAAGTGGACCCACGCAATAAATGTAAATCAGTCGCGATGACTAGGCGATGCAATGGTGAAAGAGTGCAATGTGCTGGTTATCTACCGTCCCCTTGAAATAACAAGAGCGCCGATTACTCGCATATCATATATATTGTTACGTACTATCGACGTGTTATGTATTTTTTTACTGCTTACCAAGACATAGTTCGGAAAATCCAACAAGACAAATCATGCTATCCATCCGACTTATGATTTTAGTTCGAGCTTTATCTTCTCATAACTACGCGATTATCACCAGTATCTCGCTACTCGGTGATAATCGATTTAAAAAGTTACCACTAGACATTAGGGCGGGTCATGCAAACAGATTTCAGATTAATAGTGAAATTGTCATGCGCTATGTCATTACAAGCTTACATGATTTTTTGAAATTTTTAACAAATTTGGAGGTGCCAACCGGCCTCTTTTTAGAGACACGTTTGCCATTTTTTCGTCAATATCGTACATTTTGGCATGAATAAATTGTTCACGTTTTTGTAATATTATTTTCGAATTATCCGTATGCTGGTTGACAGCTGTAGTGATTTTCAGAAAGTTATCATATACATTGAAGCTGTTTCTCCGCATTTCTCGTAAGGATTTTAATGCACACGCTCGCAGCGTCATCTATTGAGCGGAATTGCAGTCTATGTACTAGGTGCAGTTTTCTGGCTGCGGAGGCCTGCAGAGGGGCTCCACTCGCGATGAAATGCAATACCAAAAGGATAACTCAGTGGCAAGGGCGCAGGATCCGCCCCCCCCAACATTTTCGGATTTTAACATTACGCCTATGGGCGTAATGTTTTCCGTTGCATGGAAAGAATTGACTTCAGAATGCCTCCGCCCCCTCCCCCCAACTTTCGGAGGGTTGCGGCGCCCCTTGCTCGGTGGGAATTAGATCTGGAGACAGGACAGGTACCGGGCCGTGAGATAGGACAGGTACCGGCCCTCACGTCTGGAGACAGGACAGGTATCGGACCTCACGTCTGGAGACAGGACAGATACCGGGCCTCACGTCTGGAGACAGGGAAGGCCTCACGTCTAGAGACAGGACTGGTACCGGTCCTCGTGTCTGAAGACAGGACAGCTACCGGGCCTGGAAGCAGGGCAGGTACCGGGCCTCACGTCTGGAGACAGGACAGCTACCGGGCCTGGGTGCTGGACAGGTATCGGGCCTCACGTCTGGAGACAGGACAGGTATCGGGCCTCACGTCTGAAGACAGGGCAGACACCGGGCCTCACGTCTGGAGACAGGATAGGTACCGGGCCTCACGTCTGGAGACAGGACAGGTACCTGGCCTAACATCTGGAGACAGGACAGGTACCGGACCTCACTTCTGGAGACCGGACGGGTACCGGGCCTCACGTCTGGAGACAGGACAGGCACCGGGCCTCACGTCTGGAGACAGGACGGGTACCGGGCCTCACGTCTGGAGACAGGACAAGGCACCGGAACCGTAGGCAGGTTAGGTACCGGACCTCACGTCTGGAGACAGGACAGGTACCGGGTCTCACGACTAGAGGCAGGGAAGGTACCGGACCCCACATCTAGAGATAGGACAGGTATCAGGCCTCACGTCTGGGGACAGGGTAGTCACCGGGCCTCACGTCTGGAGACGGGACAGGCACGGGGCTTCACGCCTGGAGATAGGACAGGTACCTGTCCTGTCTCGAGGGGCGGATCAAGGTTATGCAGTCAAATTTGTTGGGCACTCACTCCTCCCCACCCACTTTAAATCAATTTTTCATGGAGTTAATCTGCTGGTGTTCCATTTCAGTCAGTGGCGGCGGAAGGTATTTTCGGATGGGGGAGGGGGCAAAGAAACTCAGGGGGACCCCTCGGCCAAAGAGCCCCCCTCCCCACGGCAAAAGCCCCCCCCCCCAAAAAAAAATGACGCGAAATGGTATCTCCTCGGATTTAAGTCACTATATTTTGCAGGGCCTCTAAATGGTCGCAAAAAACGTCGGACAGTCCATGTTGAAGATTCAGGCCTTCCGAGGGCCCCTTAGGCCAACCGAGGGCCTTCTGTCAGCCATAGAAGGCCCCTCGGGCTGGCTGGGGGCACCTTGGGGCACTCGGTGTCAAATTTTCGGTAACAAAAAAACGAACCAACTTCTTGAAAAATTAGCAACAAATTTACCAATTTACAAATTTATGGGGGGAGGGCAGGCACGTAGCCAAGGGGAGGGCGGCGGGGGCGGCCGCCCCCCCCCCCCCTAGAGGCCAGGAGGGCCCTTTTTAGCGCGCGAGGGCCCTTTTCGACGCGCTGCGCGCGCCGAAAAGGGCCGACGAGACCGCGCGAAGCGTGGTATCATAGGGTATCATAGCGTGGTATCATACGTGGTATCATATCTTTACTACACGAAGCGTGGTCTTTAGAGAGTTTAGCGGACTTCAGATGCCCTTTAGGGTCACCAGGGCCCTCTCTGAAAGACCAGAGGGCCCCTTGGACGTTCAAAAGAGCCCTGTGCATGTCAGAGGGGCCCCTGTCAAGACCAAAAGGGCCCCTGAGCGGGTCAGACGGCCCCCTGAGCATGTCGAATGGGCCCCCTGAACACGTCGAATGGGCCCCTAGCCAGTACAGAGGGGCCCCTGGGCAGGTTGAGAGGCCCCTGAGCATGTCGACAGGGCGACAAAGCGGCCAGTGCAGTCCTTTTCCAGGTCATAAGGGCCCCTGCGCAGGTTGGAGGGCCCCTGGACAGACCAGAGGGACCCTGGGAAGTTAAGAGGGCCCCTGTGCAGGTCAGAGGGGCCCTGACCAGACCGAAAGGGCCCCTAGGTGGGTCAGAAGGGCCCCTGAACATGCCGAATGAGCCCCTAGCCAGCATGGAGGGGCCCCAGGGTAGGTCGGAGGGCCCTCAGAGCATGTCGCAAGGCGACAAAGCAGCCAGCGCAGTCCCTTGCTAGGTCAGAAGGGCCCCTTATAAGTTTAAAGGGCCCCTGGAGAGACCAGAGGGCCCCTGGAAAGTTAAAAGGGTCCCTGCGCAGTTCGGAGGGGCCCCTGATCAGATCGAAAGGACCCCTGAG
>JAXIVJ010008720.1:7500-54218 GCA_036785665.1 Chirona hameri | reverse complement strand
ACACACACACACACACACACACACACACACACACACACACACACACACACACACACACACACACACACACACACACACACACACACACACACACACACACACACACACACACACACACACACACACACACACACACACACACACACACACACACACACACACACACACACACACACACACACACACACACACACACACACACACACACACACACACACACACACACACACACACACACACACACACACACACACACACACACACACACACACACACACACACACACACACACACACACACACACACACACACACACACACACACACACACACACACACACACACACACACACACACACACACACACACACACACACACACACACACACACACACACACACACACACACACACACACACACACACACACACACACACACACACACACACACACACACACACACACACACACACACACACACACACACACACACACACACACACACACACACACACACACACACACACACACACACACACACACACACACACACACACACACACACACACACACACACACACACACACACACACACACACACACACACACACACACACACACACACACACACACACACACACACACACACACACACACACACACACACACACACACACACACACACACACACACACACACACACACACACACACACACACACACACACACACACACACACACACACACACACACACACACACACACACACACACACACACACACACACACACACACACACACACACACACACACACACACACACACACACACACACACACACACACACACACACACACACACACACACACACACACACACACACACACACACACACACACACACACACACACACACACACACACACACACACACACACACACACACACACACACACACACACACACACACACACACACACACACACACACACACACACACACACACACACACACACACACACACACACACACACACACACACACACACACACACACACACACACACACACACACACACACACACACACACACACACACACACACACACACACACACACACACACACACACACACACACACACACACACACACACACACACACACACACACACACACACACACACACACACACACACACACACACACACACACACACACACACACACACACACACACACACACACACACACACACACACACACACACACACACACACACACACACACACACACACACACACACACACACACACACACACACACACACACACACACACACACACACACACACACACACACACACACACACACACACACACACACACACACACACACACACACACACACACACACACACACACACACACACACACACACACACACACACACACACACACACACACACACACACACACACACACACACACACACACACACACACACACACACACACACACACACACACACACACACACACACACACACACACACACACACACACACACACACACACACACACACACACACACACACACACACACACACACACACACACACACACACACACACACACACACACACACACACACACACACACACACACACACACACACACACACACACACACACACACACACACACACACACACACACACACACACACACACACACACACACACACACACACACACACACACACACACACACACACACACACACACACACACACACACACACACACACACACACACACACACACACACACACACACACACACACACACACACACACACACACACACACACACACACACACACACACACACACACACACACACACACACACACACACACACACACACACACACACACACACACACACACACACACACACACACACACACACACACACACACACACACACACACACACACACACACACACACACACACACACACACACACACACACACACACACACACACACACACACACACACACACACACACACACACACACACACACACACACACACACACACACACACACACACACACACACACACACACACACACACACACACACACACACACACACACACACACACACACACACACACACACACACACACACACACACACACACACACACACACACACACACACACACACACACACACACACACACACACACACACACACACACACACACACACACACACACACACACACACACACACACACACACACACACACACACACACACACACACACACACACACACACACACACACACACACACACACACACACACACACACACACACACACACACACACACACACACACACACACACACACACACACACACACACACACACACACACACACACACACACACACACACACACACACACACACACACACACACACACACACACACACACACACACACACACACACACACACACACACACACACACACACACACACACACACACACACACACACACACACACACACACACACACACACACACACACACACACACACACACACACACACACACACACACACACACACACACACACACACACACACACACACACACACACACACACACACACACACACACACACACACACACACACACACACACACACACACACACACACACACACACACACACACACACACACACACACACACACACACACACACACACACACACACACACACACACACACACACACACACACACACACACACACACACACACACACACACACACACACACACACACACACACACACACACACACACACACACACACACACACACACACACACACACACACACACACACACACACACACACACACACACACACACACACACACACACACACACACACACACACACACACACACACACACACACACACACACACACACACACACACACACACACACACACACACACACACACACACACACACACACACACACACACACACACACACACACACACACACACACACACACACACACACACACACACACACACACACACACACACACACACACACACACACACACACACACACACACACACACACACACACACACACACACACACACACACACACACACACACACACACACACACACACACACACACACACACACACACACACACACACACACACACACACACACACACACACACACACACACACACACACACACACACACACACACACACACACACACACACACACACACACACACACACACACACACACACACACACACACACACACACACACACACACACACACACACACACACACACACACACACACACACACACACACACACACACACACACACACACACACACACACACACACACACACACACACACACACACACACACACACACACACACACACACACACACACACACACACACACACACACACACACACACACACACACACACACACACACACACACACACACACACACACACACACACACACACACACACACACACACACACACACACACACACACACACACACACACACACACACACACACACACACACACACACACACACACACACACACACACACACACACACACACACACACACACACACACACACACACACACACACACACACACACACACACACACACACACACACACACACACACACACACACACACACACACACACACACACACACACACACACACACACACACACACACACACACACACACACACACACACACACACACACACACACACACACACACACACACACACACACACACACACACACACACACACACACACACACACACACACACACACACACACACACACACACACACACACACACACACACACACACACACACACACACACACACACACACACACACACACACACACACACACACACACACACACACACACACACACACACACACACACACACACACACACACACACACACACACACACACACACACACACACACACACACACACACACACACACACACACACACACACACACACACACACACACACACACACACACACACACACACACACACACACACACACACACACACACACACACACACACACACACACACACACACACACACACACACACACACACACACACACACACACACACACACACACACACACACACACACACACACACACACACACACACACACACACACACACACACACACACACACACACACACACACACACACACACACACACACACACACACACACACACACACACACACACACACACACACACACACACACACACACACACACACACACACACACACACACACACACACACACACACACACACACACACACACACACACACACACACACACACACACACACACACACACACACACACACACACACACACACACACACACACACACACACACACACACACACACACACACACACACACACACACACACACACACACACACACACACACACACACACACACACACACACACACACACACACACACACACACACACACACACACACACACACACACACACACACACACACACACACACACACACACACACACACACACACACACACACACACACACACACACACACACACACACACACACACACACACACACACACACACACACACACACACACACACACACACACACACACACACACACACACACACACACACACACACACACACACACACACACACACACACACACACACACACACACACACACACACACACACACACACACACACACACACACACACACACACACACACACACACACACACACACACACACACACACACACACACACACACACACACACACACACACACACACACACACACACACACACACACACACACACACACACACACACACACACACACACACACACACACACACACACACACACACACACACACACACACACACACACACACACACACACACACACACACACACACACACACACACACACACACACACACACACACACACACACACACACACACACACACACACACACACACACACACACACACACACACACACACACACACACACACACACACACACACACACACACACACACACACACACACACACACACACACACACACACACACACACACACACACACACACACACACACACACACACACACACACACACACACACACACACACACACACACACACACACACACACACACACACACACACACACACACACACACACACACACACACACACACACACACACACACACACACACACACACACACACACACACACACACACACACACACACACACACACACACACACACACACACACACACACACACACACACACACACACACACACACACACACACACACACACACACACACACACACACACACACACACACACACACACACACACACACACACACACACACACACACACACACACACACACACACACACACACACACACACACACACACACACACACACACACACACACACACACACACACACACACACACACACACACACACACACACACACACACACACACACACACACACACACACACACACACACACACACACACACACACACACACACACACACACACACACACACACACACACACACACACACACACACACACACACACACACACACACACACACACACACACACACACACACACACACACACACACACACACACACACACACACACACACACACACACACACACACACACACACACACACACACACACACACACACACACACACACACACACACACACACACACACACACACACACACACACACACACACACACACACACACACACACACACACACACACACACACACACACACACACACACACACACACACACACACACACACACACACACACACACACACACACACACACACACACACACACACACACACACACACACACACACACACACACACACACACACACACACACACACACACACACACACACACACACACACACACACACACACACACACACACACACACACACACACACACACACACACACACACACACACACACACACACACACACACACACACACACACACACACACACACACACACACACACACACACACACACACACACACACACACACACACACACACACACACACACACACACACACACACACACACACACACACACACACACACACACACACACACACACACACACACACACACACACACACACACACACACACACACACACACACACACACACACACACACACACACACACACACACACACACACACACACACACACACACACACACACACACACACACACACACACACACACACACACACACACACACACACACACACACACATGTATACATTCCTGCTGCATCTCACTTCCGGTCACATCTAATCATTATCAGTCCCACTCTGCTTTGTGAGCAGATGCTCTCGGAGCTCGGGTCTAAAGCGCCGCGGACCCATATCGCGGAGACTTTGCGGCAGAGCGTTGTAAGCTGTGACGGCTGAAAACAGAAAGCGGCGTCGTCCCGAGTCTGTGCGTATCACGGGTCTGTCCAGCCGGTCGGCCTGTCTGGTCACGCGGTGGTGAATATCGCCGCGAGTCACCAGGCTACTGTACAGCGACTCTGGCTGGCCGGCGGACACAATTTGTTTTAACAAAGTCAGCGAATGGTACTGGTGCAGATTTCCCACCGTCAACCAATTCAGGTCTTTCAGCACGTCACTGATGTGATCGTACTTACGACGGCCGGAGATGACTCGTGCGCCAAAGTTAAGCATTTTCTGCAGCCGTGCCATTTGTGTGATGCCGCATACACCATACACACTGATATTTATTTATTTATTTATTTATTGCGTTTCTTAGTGGCATCCAATGTAACACTGGCTATTAGACCACAGCGTCATACATGCGCATCTGCCATAATGTAAAAGCATACACATAAGAGTGGATAAAAACGATGATGACATGAGAGTGATACAAGCATATAAACACATTAAAAGACGCCATGCGATAAACTGTAAATGCTAAAATAACCTAAAATCTGACGAGGAGCGAGCTACACAGTAAGACTACCCTTCACGCTCTTCTTAAAAGACCGCACACGGCTATTGCCACGAACATCACAGTTGAGCTCGTTCCACTTCCGCACAGAACGCACGGGCACGGTCATCTTTGTCGACTCAAGTCTACATCGAGATGTTTCAAGCAGACCGGCAGATGTTGAGCGCGTGACACGTTCGGACACATCGGCACGATACGATACAAGTGCTTTGAGACGCTCGGGCCCATCATGCTGGTGTATGATCGAGTGCATGAGGACGCAGTCTCTGTACTCGATCAGTGCGTTAAATGGCATCCACCCTAATGCCCTACGTGATGCAGTGATGTGTTCATGTCGGCGCTTTTTGGTGACAATGCGGGTGGCGAAATTAATGACTTTGTCAATCCGGTGACGCTGTTGCTGTGTAGGTGGTGCCCAGGCCGGTAGACAATATGTGATGTGTGGGAAGACGAGTGCCTGAATGAGATGTGTTAGTGTATTCTGCGGGAGAGTGTCTCTGAGCTTGCTGATGGTGATGAGACTACCGTAGCAGCGCCCCGTCACGTTGCCGACCTGCTGCTGCATGTTCAGCTCTGGATCCAAAACTACGCCAAGAATTTTGATTTTGGGTGCAGGTTTTAGTTCTGCGCCATCAAAGCTAACTTTGAAGTCCGAGGTTTTTTTGAGTGATGACGCAGTTCCGAAAAGTATCAGCTCGGTTTTAGCGGGGTTTACTTTAAGACCACTGCTTCTGAACCATGCGGACAGAGCAGCGAGGTCGGCCTCCACGGCGAGACGCAGCCCGGTTAGGTCGGCTGACGTAGGTGGCGCGGCATGAATGAGTTGTGAGTCGTCAGCGTATGAGATGACAGATGCGCGACTGGGAAGATGACATGACAGGTCGTTGGTGAAGATGTTGAACATGATGGGTCCGAGTATGCTTCCCTGAATCACGCCATGGTTTACATCAGTGGTTGCGCCGCTCCCTACTGACTGGGTACGGTTCGAAAAATAGTCAAGAAACCAGTGCGATGAAATACCATACCAGCCCAGCCTGATGAATAACAGGTTGCGGTCCACACAATCGAAGGCTTTAGACAAGTCACATGACGTCAGGCATGCTACACGCCCCGCGTCTCTGTGGGTTGCTATCGTGCTGACCAGGTCAACGACGGCGCTCTCAGTGGAACGGTTGGATATGGTGGTCTGGCGGGTCTGGTGGTCTGGTGGTCTGGTGGTCTGGCTGGTCTGGCTGGTCTGGCTGGTCTGGCTGGTCTGGCTGGTCTGGTGGTCTGGTGGTCTGGCTGGTCTGGTGGTCTGACTGGTCTGGTGGTCTGACTGGTCTGGTGGTCTGACTGGTCTGGTGGTCTGACTCGTCTGGTGGTCTGACTGGTCTGGTGGTCTGACTGGTATGGTGGTCTGACTGGTCTGGTGGTCTGGTGGTCTGGCTAGGCTGCCTGATCTGACTGGTCTGGTGGTCTGGTGGTCTGGCCAGGCTGACTGGTCGTGTGATCTGGCTGATCTGACTGGTCTGGTGGTCTGGTGGTCTGGCTAGGCTGACTGGTCGTGTGATCTGGCTGGTCTGGTGGTCTGGCTAGGCTGACTGGTCTGGTGGTCTGGCTGATCTGACTGGTCTGGTGGTCTGACCGGTCTGGTGGTCTGGCTGGTCGGTGGTCTGGCTGATCTGACTGGTCTGGTGGTCTGGCTGGTTTGGTGGTCTGGTGGTCTGGTGGTCTGGTGGTCTGGTGGTCTGGCTGGTCTGGTGGTTTAGCTAGGCTGACTGGTCGTGTGATCTGGCTGGTCTGGTGGTCTGGCTAGGCTGACTGGTCTGGAGGTCTGGTGGTCTGACCGGTATGGTGGTCTGACTGGTATGGTGGTCTGGTGGTCTGGTGGTCTGGCTAGGCTGACTGGTCTGGTGGTCTGGCTAGGCTGACTGGTCTGGTGGTCTGGCTGATCTGACTGGTCTGGTGGTCTGACTGGTCTGGTGGTCTGACTTGTCTGGTGGTCTGGCTAGGCTGACTGGTCTGGTGGTCTGGTGGTCTGACTGGTCTGGCTGGTCTGGTGGTCTGGTGGTCTGACTGGTCTGGTGGTCTGGTGGTCTGGTGGTCTGACTGGTCTGGTGGTCTGACTGGTCTGGTGGTCTGGCTAGGCTGACTGGTCTGGTGGTCTGGCTGATCTGACTGGTCTGGTGGTCTGACTGGTCTGGTGGTCTGACTGGTCTGGTGGTCTGGCTAGGCTGACTGGTCTGGTGGTCTGGTGGTCTGACTGGTCTGGCTGGTCTGGTGGTCTGACTGGTCTGGTGGTCTGGTGGTCTGGTGGTCTGACTGGTCTGGTGGTCTGGCTGGTCTGGCTGGTCTGGTGGTCTGACTGGTCTGGTGGTCTGACTGGTCTGGTGGTCTGGCTAGGCTGACTGGTCTGGTGGTCTGGTGGTCTGACTGGTCTGGCTAGGCTGACTGGTCTGGTGGTCTGGTGGTCTGACTGGTCTGGCTGGTCTGGTGGTCTGACTGGTCTGGTGGTCTGACTGGTCTGGTGGTCTGACTGGTCTGGTGGTCTGGTGGTCTGGTGGTCTGGTGGTCTGACTGGTCTGGTGGTCTGACTGGTCTGGTGGTCTGGCTAGGCTGACTGGTCTGGTGGTCTGGTGGTCTGGTGGTCTGACTGGTCTGGTGGTCTGACTGGTCTGGTGGTCTGACTGGTCTGGTGGTCTGACTGGTCTGGTGGTCTGGCTAGGCTGACTGGTCTGGTGGTCTGGTGGTCTGACTGGTCTGGCTGGTCTGGTGGTCTGACTGGTCTGGTGGTCTGGTGGTCTGGTGGTCTGACTGGTCTGACTGGTCTGACTGGTCTGGTGGTCTGGTGGTCTGACTGGTCTGGTGGTCTGGCTAGGCTGACTGGTCTGGTGGTCTGGTGGTCTGACTGGTCTGGTGGTCTGACTGGTCTGGTGGTCTGGCTAGGCTGACTGGTCTGGTGGTCTGGTGGTCTGACTGGTCTGGCTGGTCTGGTGGTCTGACTGGTCTGGTGGTCTGGTGGTCTGACTGGTCTGGTGGTCTGGTGGTCTGACTGGTCTGACTGGTCTGGTGGTCTGGTGGTCTGACTGGTCTGGCTGGTCTGGTGGTCTGACTGGTCTGGTGGTCTGGTGGTCTGGTGGTCTGACTGGTCTGGTGGTCTGGTGGTCTGACTGGTCTGACTGGTCTGGTGGTCTGGTGGTCTGACTGGTCTGGCTGGTCTGGTGGTCTGACTGGTCTGGTGGTCTGGTGGTCTGGTGGTCTGACTGGTCTGGTGGTCTGGTGGTCTGACTGGTCTGACTGGTCTGGTGGTCTGACTGGTCTGGTGGTCTGACTGGTCTGGTGGTCTGACTGGTCTGGTGGTCTGGCTAGGCTGACTGGTCTGGTGGTCTGGTGGTCTGACTGGTCTGGTGGTCTGGTGATCTGACTGGTCTGGCTGGTCTGGTGGTCTGACTGGTCTGACTGGTCTGGTGGTCTGGTGGTCTGACTGGTCTGGTGGTCTGGTGGTCTGACTGGTCTGGCTGGTCTGGTGGTCTGACTGGTCTGGCTGGTCTGGCTGGTCTGGTGGTCTGGTGGTCTGACTGGTCTGGTGGTCTGGTGGTCTGACTGGTCTGGTGGTCTGGCTAGGCTGACTGGTCTGGTGGTCTGACTGGTCTGACTGGTCTGACTGGTCTGGTGGTCTGACTGGTCTGGTGGTTTGGTGGTCTGGTGGTCTGACTGGTCTGGTGGTCTGGCTGGTCCACTAATCTAGCTGGTCTGGTGGTCTGGTGGTCTGACTGGTCTGGCTGGTCTGGTGGTCTGACTGGTCTGACTGGTCTGGTGGTCTGGTGGTCTGACTGGTCTGGTGGTCTGGCTGGTCCACTAATCTAGCTGGTCGGACGGTTCGACGGTCCAGCAGCGAGGTGTCGTGATGCTCGCCGCGCCTTATTTGGTGCTGCCGTTCTCGGGCTGACAGCCGCCTGGTTGTCTTTGACAGCCGCCTGGTTGTCTCTGACAGCCGCCTGGTTGTCTTTGACAGCCGCCTGGTTGTCTTTGGGAGTGGTGACGCCCAGTCAGAGCTTCGAAATCGGCACAGCCTAATCGGCACAGCCTAATCGGCACAGTCTAATCGGCACAGCCTTAAGGTCCTTTTAAGAACAGATATCAGATGTATTTATACGGTTAGTAGCGGAAATGAAAGCACTTATATCTATTTTGAGATGACTGGATGTGTGGGGTATAACATTTAATGTTAAATAATGTTGTGGTATAGTTAAGCTCTATATCTAATCTTAATATCAAGAAACGCAAATTGACGTGTCAGGTGATTGTTTCGCTGTTATTACGCAGAAATTACAGACACTCGGGGCTCGGGCGACCATAGAAGACGCTTCGTGCATGTGTCAGACGTTGCCGACCCTTCTGTTGAAATGGCACAGGATTTGCGTGATGGGGGTGTGCCAGTGGGTGGCGTCTATTTCGGCATCTGTGAGCATCCGTGCCGCAGGACACGATACACAACACTCTGGGGGCTGTCAAATGCAGGAGAAGGGATCAGACAGCAAACATTTTCCCAGCATGCTTCTTTAACTCTCGCCCGTGCAGCGTCCGATCAGTGCGTGCCCGTGCAGGGGGGAGGGGGTACAACCCCCTAGCGTTTCGCCCCTAATTGGGCTAGAGCGTCGATTAAAAAACGAAGGTGTTGCTTGTCACGAGAGGAAGCCATTGATACCCGATTTTAAGGTCCTAGGTCATTAGGTGACCTCTGAGGTCATGTCAATGACCCACAATTCAACCAAATAGTAAATGCGTATAAATTGAATTTAATCGAGCTAGAATCGCGAATGAGCATACCATTATGCTAAATGGGTGCCAAATTTGAAATCAGCGTCACAAAACGTCTTAGAAACTGCCCAATTCCAAAAAGGTCATGTCAGGTCATGTCAGGTCATTTCAGGTCATTTCAGGTCATTTCAGGTCATTTCAGGTCATTGACCTCGGTTGACCTGTTGGGGCGCATGATCCCAGTGGAACATATTATATAAAATGGATCCCATATTTGAAATCAGCGTCACAAAATGTCCTAGAAACTGCCAGAAGCCAACAAAGTAATATGAGGTCATCGGAGGTCACAATCTCAGTGAAAACCACAACTGTCACCTGGAAACACCTGTGCATATGCTCCTGAACAACACACACTATGAAATTGCACGACCAGGAGCAATACTACGGGACGCCATTTGCGCCTGACATGACTTTGCAAAACAGGTCAAAGGTCACGGGTCATGTGACATACAACTTAACAAATTTCAGAATATGTGTCAAATTGTTCACAAGTAGGGTACTGAAAGTTTCATCGCAATCGGTTGATATTTACGCGAGTTATTCCCGAAAAACCGAGGGGGGTGGCATCACCCCCTGCACTGGCGAGGGTTAAGCTCCAATGCCGATTCATCTGACAATTTCAAACGGCCGTATAGGCGCCATATAACTATAGTGTTGCGGCGCCCTTAAGCCCCAATCATCATCAAATGGCCGTAAATAGATCCCGGTATAAAACTACTTCATTTAGAACTGTTTGAGTTTTTCTCTCCACCCGAGTTGCCATTTTACGCGGGGTGATTTTACTCCGTAAATTGTTCTGGCCAGTCTTCTGCTGCATATCGGCATCAGCGCCAGACAGGTTCTGACATGTGGACATAACTGCCCGGGTGGGGCTGACGTGATTTGGTGTCGTTATTTCACCCCGTGTCAGTCAATATGTCTGTCACCGACGGCCGGTACCACGGGTCCGTCGTCCGGCGGTCCGGCCTGGCTGGTCTCTGCTGAGATTCGTCCCCTGATCACCTGCTGCTGCTGCTGCTGCTGCTGCTGCGTGTGACCGGAAGGGCGTAGTAGTGGACCGACAGGAGATGAGGTGAAATGGTCAGATTATATCAGATAAGCTCATCATAGCACGTGGCCAGGCACTTGCTTCTGGACTATCCACGGCTAGAACAAAAAAAAAACAGACTGAGCCAGGAGGTTGTGATCCCTATAGTGGGAATCCAATTCTACCAAATTGTGTCAATGTGACGTTACTGGGATGATCTCGATCTGATTGGTTCTGAAACAGCACGCAGCACCTAACTCGGCTCCTATGGGGAGTAGAAGGAATCCAAAAACACCGTTCTATAGCTCGTCAAACATCATTTCGAAACTATTTGGGTATGTTTTGGCTCAGGTCAATATTTAGGTCACCAGAGTCACCATATCTTTTTTTTTGCAAAACTGTTTTTCGCAAATAACTTTTTACCTAATAAAGATAAGGTTATCATTTTGACGCCATCCTATGTCCCATCAAGGCGCTTCGAATCATATTCATGAATACCAGAGTAGGTCAACTTACAAATTTGACCTCAAGTCAAGGTCAAGTGGTGACTCAAGTAGGTCATGTTGCATATTGGGAGACGTGTCTCAACGAGACAAACACATTAGTGCTGGTTTCACTTCTCTATCTTCATTCTGTCAAGAGTTATTGACATTGACATTGCATAGAGCGTGGATGGCGGCGACTGAGTTACCGTTCCAATGACGTCATCCGCTGGCCGCGGGGGACGGTACAACAACGCTGACGGTTTTACCTAGTTATAGGGCCTTGGGCTGAGCTACGTTGGTCCGCAATTTTCTAAGCTACCAGTACGCAGCGCGCTGGGTATCGATTTCACGTATATGGGTGGATATGTGGGTGGATAAACACTTAGCAGTTATTGCTGGTTCTAGGATTTCAGTCGTATGTGCGCCTCGATAAGTAGTTGATCTGATTTCAGGGGCGCAATATACGTATTATTCGTTGTTAGAGCGCCCACACACTTACAATAATCAACATAATTCACATGACGTCATGCCGGTAGCGGGAAACAAGCGGAATTGAATGAAAATTGGCTGGGAAGCGAGTCGCTGTTTTGTTCATCCCTGGCAAAATATTTTACCTTCATAGCTATAACTATAAAAACGAAACATACCGAAAGGCATTTGTCTCAAATGTTTTCTCTTTAGTATAGCCACAGAACGGTAATGACACTGAGATAATCCCCCGAGTTTCATCTCATGCCGTTACACGTGTATTTCTGAGCAATGCTAGTTTTGTATTGCCGCATTAAGCTGGGAAAAACAATGAAGTGAGGCCTATGGCAAGTTTATCACAAATAGTTTCGAATATCTAAATCTTCGCGGTTGTCTGCGCTGCATATTTGATGTTCAGCAAATGGAAAGTCTAGCCACTGTGCTCAGTAGACGATCCATTCCGAATTGCCTCCAACTTTGTGATGTTTTATCAAACTTGGCATCAGTGCTGTTCCATTTCGGTATGGGAGCTGATCGTGTGGGATTGCTTTGTGTCAGCGTTCCGCAGCGAGAGGTCGATCGTTTTCCAAGTTTAATAATGGTAACGGCCAGTGGCTGAGCCGTTATGACGAGTTTCTATCGTGACATGGCGAATGATCATGTTTTCCGGGATTCATTGATTGCGCCTGTCGAGCCGTCTGTGAACCGGCTATGCCGACCGACTGTGACTATTAAATCCAGCCTGTTCAGCCAACAATCGATGAGGATATGATGCTGTTAAGGTCAAGTTGCATGGGGTCGCTGTCTAGAAATAATGCAGAAGTTCCGGTCAGAGATAAAGATTCGGGTCACTGGCAGTGTGGCATGGCATCATATTGTAATCGTCTTAGGAGACACGTTAAGATAGATTATTGACATGTTGATAAATATAGTACACAAACATTTATATTGTATACATTTATATCCGAGTTGTCGCCACGATGACCTCATCAGGCGAGACGATATGGTCACCAGGGCGACAGGGCGTGGTCTTGAGTCGTGGTTTGATCCATACCGTGCTTGGCGCGGTCACGTCACTTCTCGTCGGTCCCCTGTCTGCAATCCGGTGTGTCCTGTCAGCAGCCGGTGGCGCCATCTGCTCAGCAGCTCGGTCCTTCCTCCTGCTCTGGGGAGGATGACCGGCCGGCACCCAGCTACACTGGCCGCCGGTGAAGTCCAGCCACACTGGCCGCTGGTGAAGTCCAGCCACACTGGCCGCTGGTGAAGTCCAGCCACACTGGCCGCTGGTGAAGTCCAGCCACACTGGCCGCTGGTGAAGTCCAGCCACACTGGCCGCTGGTGAAGTCCAGCCACACTGGCCGCTGGTGAAGTCCAGGGCCGCTGGTGAAGTCCAGCCACACTGGCCGCTGGTGAAGTCCAGCCACACTGGCCGCTGGTGAAGTCCAGCCACACTGGCCGCTGGTGAAGTCCAGCCACACTGGCCGCTGGTGAAGTCCAGGGCCGCTGGTGAAGTCCAGCCACACTGGCCGCTGGTGAAGTCCAGGGCCGCTGGTGAAGTCCAGCCACACTGGCCGCTGGTGAAGTCCAGCCACACTGGCCGCTGGTGAAGTCCAGCCACACTGGCCGCTGGTGAAGTCCAGCCACACTGGCCGCTGGTGAAGTCCAGGGCCGCTGGTGAAGTCCAGCCACACTGGCCGCTGGTGAAGTCCAGCCACACTGGCCGCTGGTGAAGTCCAGGGCCGCTGGTGAAGTCCAGCCACACTGGCCGCTGGTGAAGTCCAGGGCCGCTGGTGAAGTCCAGCCACACTGGCCGCTGGTGAAGTCCAGGGCCGCTGGTGAAGTCCAGCCACACTGGCCGCTGGTGAAGTCCAGCCACACTGGCAGCTGGTGAAGTCCAGCCACACTGGCCGCTGGTGAAGTCCAGCCACACTGGCCGCTGGTGAAGTCCAGCCACACTGGCCGCTGGTGAAGTCCAGCCACACTGGCCGCTGGTGAAGTCCAGCCACGCTGGCCGCTGGTGAAGTCCAGGGCCGCTGGTGAAGTCCAGCCACACTGGCCGCTGGTGAAGTCCAGGGCTGCTGGTGAAGTCCAGCCACACTGGCCGCTGGTGAAGTCCAGCCACACTGGCCGCTGGTGAAGTCCAGGGCCGCTGGTGAAGTCCAGCCACACTGGCCGCTGGTGAAGTCCAGCCACACTGGCCGCTGGTGAAGTCCAGGGCCGCTGGTGAAGTCCAGCCGCACTGGCCGCTGGTGAAGTCCAGCCACACTGGCCGCTGGTGAAGTCCAGCCACACTGGCCGGCCGGCACGGCACGGCACCCAGCCACACTGGCCGGTAGTGAAGTCCAGCCACACTGGCCGGCCGGCACGGCACCCAGCCACACTGGCCGGCCGGCACGGCACCCAGCCACACTGGCCGGCCGGCACGGCACCCAGCCACACTGGCCGGTAGTGAAGTCGCCTGGTTTCTGTCGAGATCACGTAGCCCCACGTCAGATATCGTGGCTGGGCTTCTTCATGACGGGCTCTCCCGGTGATGAAATGAAAGACGTCGGGTCCATTTCCTATTGTTACGATAGGTTAAAAAATCCTGTGTCCAGCCGGAGTTTGAGTTCGGTGACGTTGGTTGGGAGAGGTCGGCAGTGGTCGGTGGCGGTCATGTGGGGTCGGCACAAGTCAGGAGAGGTCAGGAGCGGGGTCGGCACAAGTCAGGAGAGGTCAGGAGCGGGGTCGGGACAAGTCAGGAGAGGTCAGGAGCGGGGTCGGCACAAGTCAGGAGAGGTCTTGAGCGGGGTCGGGACAAGTCAGGAGAGGTCAGGAGCTGGGTCGGGACAAGTCAGGAGAGATCAGGAGCGGAGTCGGTACAAGTCAGGAGAGGTCAGGAGCGGGGTCGGCACAAGTCAGGAGAGGTCAGGAGCGGAGTCGGTACAAGTCAGGAGATGTCAGGAGCGAGGTCGGGACAAGTCAGGAGAGGTCAGGAGCGGGGTCGCGACAAGTCAGGAGAGGTCAGGAGCGGAGTCGGTACAAGTCAGGAGATGTCAGGAGCGGGGTCGGGACAAGTCAGGAGAGGTCAGGAGCGGGGTCGGGACAAGTCAGGAGAGGTCAGGAGCGGAGTCGGGACAAGTCAGGAGAGGTCAGGAGAGGTCAGGAGCGGGGTCGGGACAAGTCAGGAGAGGTCAGGAGCGGGGTCGGGACAAGTCAGGAGAGGTCAGAAGCGGGGTCGGCACAAGTCAGGAGAGGTCAGGAGCTGGGTCGGGACAAGTCAGGAGAGGTCAGAAGCGGGGTCGGCACAAGTCAGGAGAGGTCAGGAGTAGGGTTGCTTTTGCCGGCAGTTTTTTGCCACTTGCCGGTTTCAGCCGGTTTTACCGGCAACAAGTGGCAAAAAGTGACACACTAGAACTGCCTGATTGCTTTGTTCATAAAAATTGTTTGTGAAAGAGGTGAATATTCCTATGTTGTTGAACCATTTTAAGTGCGATGCCAATTGCAATACATTTGTGGAACTGCAATTATTGCATTAACCAGACTTTCTTAGCCCAGCAGCTCAACTTCTTTTCACTGGCCTGTATATGACAAGGAGTGCTGCTTGAACTAAACTAAGCTGACTGGGACAAATATATATTTCGAACTATGGAAGGTCATGACGAGCGGTATGGAAAGACAATGAAACTATAAGTCAATAATAGGCTTTGAGTTTCTTGTTGGAGAGTGACACTTCCAAAGAATGTAGTATCTGTACATTGAGCACCAATCGGTATGTGGCAGTCCGCAGGGCTGACGCCTTAGTTCAAGTGACCATGCTGGTTGAGCAAGGGATTTATCATTCATTGGTGTGTTTGTGTGTGTGTGCGTGCGTGTGCGTGTGCGTGTGCGTGTGCGTGTGCGTGTGCGTGTGCGTGTGCGTTTGCGTGTGCGTGTGCGTGTGCGTGTGCGTGTGCGTGTGCGTGTGCGTGTGCGTGTGTGTGTGTGTGTGTGTGTGTGTGTGTGTGTGTGTGTGTGTGTGTGTGTGTGTGTGTGTGTGTGTGTGTGTGTGTGTGTGTGTGTGTGTGTGTGTGTGTGTGTGTGTGTGTGTGTGTGCGTGCGTGCGTGCGTGCGTGCGTGCGTGCGTGCGTGCGTGCGTGCGTGCGTGCGTGCGTGCGTGCGTGCGTGCGTGCGTGCGTGCGTGCGTGCGTGCGTGCGTGCGTGCGTGCGTGCGTGCGTGCGTGCGTGCGTGCGTGCGTGCGTGCGTGCGTGCGTGCGTGCGTGCGTGCGTGCGTGCGTGCGTGCGTGCGTGCGTGCGTGCGTGCGTGCGTGCGTGCGTGCGTGCGTGCGTGCGTGCGTGCGTGCGTGCGTGCGTGCGTGCGTGTGTGTGTGTGTGTGGGGGGGGGGGGAAGTGTAAGTTCAATGACATGGGTATTTTAGTCACACAATAGATAAGATCATCTGTTTGCATCAAGGGAGACAATTATATAGCTTTGTGTTAAAGAACAGGCAAGTCATTAGTTATGAGATAACAGAGCAGCTAGCTGGGTTGGGTACCTGGGTTGAGAGTAGGTAATTTGCATCAGCATGGTCATTATTGGGTCCACTGCCTTTTAAACACATATTGTGAAAAATACTGTTATTTTCAATATAACTTGGCAAGAAACAAAGCAAAACCTGCTTAAATATGTTGAGCTATGCCCTAGAATGCTTAAATTGATGGTACACAACTATCAGTTTTGGCTCATTGGATTTTTTTGCCAATTTTTGCCATTTTTGTTTTGCCACCAGGGTCCTGGTTAGCCGGTTTTAACCAGTAAAAACAGTGGCAAAACCCACTTTTTGCCCCCACTGCAACCCTGGTTAGGAGATGTCAGGAGATGTCAGCAGCGGTCAGCAGCCGTGAGCAGGGATCGGCAACGGTCGGCAGCGGTCGATAGGGCGCACTGCAGTAGACGGTAATCTGACGAACCGGCCAGTGTAGGATGAATCACAGGCACGCGGCCGGGCGCACTGCAGTGGAGGGTAATCTGACGAACCGGCCAGTGTTGGATGAATCACAGGCACGTGGCCGGGCTGACTGCAGAGCGCACTGCAGTGGAGGGTAATCTGACGAACCGGCCAGTGTTGGATGAATCACAGGCACGTGGCCGGGCTGACTGCAGAGCGCACTGCAGTGGAGGGTAATCTGATGAACCGGCCAGTGTTGGATGAATCACAGGCACGTGGCCGGGCTGAGTGCAGTGCGCACTGCAGTGACTGCAGTGTGCAGTGTGCAGTGTGCAGTGTGCAGTGTGCACTGGCCGGGCTGACTGTGCACTGTGGTGCTATCGGCGTTCAAAACTGGCCAAACCTCAAATTTGGACTGATTTGGAAGCAGCTTTAACCTATTATTTTCTGGAAGAGGGATACTTGGAGCATTGGAAAACACTTGGTAGAGTTATTTTTATCACACCACAGCTGCTATACACATGCTGAAAGTCGAGGCGCTCTGATGCCGCCTCATGACGCCGGCGCGGCGAAAAAGTGCATATGATTTGAAATGACGTCTACTAATTGTTTTAAATAAAAATACCGTAATGCTTGTGTCTTAACACTCATTGGGATGTGCCAAGTCTGTTTGCAGCGGAAAATATCGTAGCTAGTGTTTTAGGCATGTTATTTTACTTTATGTTAACATATTTTGGCAGCATTATTTACATGCAACATATGATGGTTATTTAACTTTACAAAAATTGCACAACCAGCACCCACTAGCGGAAGATTGCATGAGCACTATGAACATGTTCTCGATAGTCGATACGCCTGTGAACACATTAGCTGGTAGACAGTGTGCAAATTGACGCTATGGCTGTTGTAATGGAATGTTTTCGTGTCCGGCCCTGGGGGTGGAGGTGTGGGCCGATTCTGTCCCCTTGCTATCTTCCGAACCAATAACCGCAGCGAGACGTGCGAGGCGGCAATCGAAAGCTCTCATTGAGACGCATCTACAGCATACGCGGAATTGTCAAAATAGGGTGACATGTCAGGTCACGGTCAGGTCAAAGGTCAAAATCGAAGTATTTGAGTTGATGGACCATACTTTTCGTTCAAAACCCTAGTTTGCGACTATTATCAAACAAAGTGCTCTCAAAGATATAATACATCTCCCGCATAGGCGAAAGTGAAATTGTAAGCGAAGGTCAAGGTCACGATCAGGTGACAAGGTCACTATTGGAAAGAGATCTACGAAAGTCATGCGACACATGTTTTATGGGTTATTTTACACGTATGATTCGATAGTAGTAGTTATTTTCACAACCTGACCCCATATAATGGCTCTTAGGTGAAGTTCAGACTTCAGGTCAAAATCAGGTGACATGAGTTCGAAAATTGAAATTGATATATCTATTTAACAAAGGCGTGTTTCTAGACCAGTTTTGTCTCAGAAATACAGAGGTGGCATTTATTTGTCTGTATCTGGTCACAGATAGCGAGAAAACGCAACTTCAATATTCAGTTTTTAAATATTGAGAAAATTGTGATTTTGTGGATTTTTCCCCGAAAAAAAACTATTTGTATTTTTTAGGGGTAAAAAAATAACATTTCATTTGCATAATCTTATGTCTGAATGAAGGGCTGGAAATAGAGTGAAATTAATACAATTTTCGGAATTCGCGCCTAGAATCAGCTTTAGAACTACTGAAGAACGCAAAAGGCAATCTCAGGTCAATGACCTTGGTTGACCTGCAAAGGGTCATGACCTCATCTTAGAACATGTATCGATCAGCTTAGCTCAGCTTGTATCATAATTTCACGTCCTATTTCGTCCAGTCATAGTCCTAGGAGGCGAATTAGCAAACCAACTACATGCTCAGCATGATATAACCTTGTGGAATGACGTCATATTCATAGGTCAATGACCTGACCTGACCTGGCATACACTGACAATTTTTAGGCTCCCTCATTCATGGCTTTCATTTGAACACAAAATTATCCTTCTATCTCAATTAGTTTTCGAGCTAGAGATTATGGACAGTTTTGACCTCCAGTTGCATCATAGTGTTGTGGCGCGTTGCGATCGGCCGGTAGCGCCGTCCCGTCAGATGTGTGACCCCGGCTGCTGCGGTCAGTGGCCGCCGGTGGCAGTGGTCAGTGTCACAGCCCCCCCCCCGCCAGCCGCCGGCCGTGGCGGCTGTACACTGCCGACCTTGCGGTGATCAGGGCTGTCGGCTGTTTTGGTCCGGTGTTGCTGAGGACGGCGTGCTGCTGAGCTCGCAGTGTTGGCAGTCGCGATGGATGCCTTTGGCTCCCCGACTGGCAGCGACGGAGAGTGTGTTGATCTTGTGTTGTGACAGAGCCGCGGGCTGCTGCCCGATGGCGTTGCTGCAGAGACAGTGTCCCAAAGTCTGGCGATTTGGGTGGGAGATAACACCCAAATGTGAATACATTTTCACTCTCACTTCAAATTGTAAGGGACAATTTTCCGCTCCCAAATTATTAATTGTAATATTGATTCTGATATAAATATTGACTGAAAATTAATGATATCAACGAAAACTACTGCTTTACATATTCAAAACAAATCAATATTGTACCATTTTCTACATAATTTTCTACTCATGATTTTTCTTCTGCTCGAATTTTCCACTCTTGACACCCAAGCACAAGTGGAATTTTGGGACACTGCGGAGATTGACTAACGTTAGGAGGCCGCTCAGAAGCCAGTGACTGCGGTCTTTTTTATCGGGATTCGTAAGGGCGCTAGCAATAGAAACTACAAATCAACTGTTTGGAACCGAAACGGCTGAAATGCTGGCTAAGATGTGTTTCAACACAATAGTCTGCTATGTATGCTCCATGCTGGAAATTTGTATTACATTTTGAATGATGATAAGGCTTCGTTTTATCTGATATATTGCAGCGATGTTGAAATGATGAAGTTGTTTGTCAGTAAGATCGCCCAAAGCCGGATGTCTTGAAACCAATAGTTGGCGCTCATTGGATTTTTAAGTGCAGTGACTTCATAGCCGTATTAAGATGAGGACCTATTGAGAACCTAAGCCTAACTTCGATACTATTGAGACCTGAGGGCTTAGAGTGAAATTATATTTCTTATAGCCTTTGACAGCCAACAGCTTATCTGAAAACGAACGACTGAGCCTGATGAGGCGTCTTGGAGCAGTGACCAGGCCTCTTACCAGGCAGGCAGCTAACCAGTGACCAATGGCCTCTTACCATTCAACTGACTGGACTGGTTGTTGGCCATTGAGGCCATTGAGAAAAGTTTGGTGTTCAGACGAAAAGAGGTTAGAAGCAATCACTTCCTGAGTGTTAAATGTGACCTTCACAGAGATCTTCGACGCTAAAAAGTCTTAAAACTTTGCGCTAAGTTCGGCCTGCTCTGGCGCCAGCCTGTGGAAGGGACTAAAATGTAAATGGATTCTCAAAGTTGGGAATATCCAGCTGGCATTTCGATTTTTGATGAGGTTCCTCACGGGTAGTGTTTTTTTCTTGCATTATTTCTTAATCCAAGAGCAAATATGTATTACGTCTGAGTCCTTTCGCGTCCAAGTACTGGCAATCCAGTAGAACAGTTTATTTCACGAAGGCGATCCTTCATATGATTCATGTTTACCATTTCTACCACATTGAAATTTCCTTAATATTTGTTTGCCGATAGTAAGCAAATATGGCGGTAAATTACATTTTCCCGGTGTTATTATTAACTCGTGGATCAACTTGTATTAATTTGGATTAACTTGTACCCTCTGCACAGGTGCACATTTTCAGCACGACCGAGCTTTTGGTTGAGGAAATTACTTACTGAGAGGGCTCATGTAGAGGAAACTACTTTTCACATTTTTTGAGTATCTGTCATATAGGAAGCGTGAAATTGAACCATCGTTGCATCGCAGACTGGGATACAATGATCGATGGCAAGCGCGTCAGTTTCTTGCTGCCAACAGACGCGCCCTGACTACTTGGCAGCGGAGATGATCTATGCAGCTTACGTCAGTGGAAACAACGCATTAGTTTGGCAGCCAAGTGTCGGAAGACGAACGCCAGTCCCACTGGTATATGTCGGGTTCCGAATATAAACTTATAGATCTTAAGTGCTTTTGTCGCGATGTGAGTAGCATATATTTTGACAAGTTATTTAATGAGACTGTAACAGATGGTGTAGACACGTACCAGGGAGGTAGCTATATATGCAGTAGGGCTATTTTCATATTTTATCAACCATGTTAATTCATACCTCCACAATTCTTACCGGATGGTTCAAACATAACCTCTCATGCTGATATGCGGGGGCATTATAGGTGCATATGTCCCTACCTATAATACTTAATGTAATGGTGCCGACGCATGACTACCTTAGCGTACTTCATTATTGCTATTATCCTGCACAACCTTTCCCATAAGCTGTTCATATTTCTATCATCAAGAACGTATCGTCGTACTTGTTCTTGTTCTTTACTTGTTCTGTGTCAACTTGTTCTTTCAGTTTATTTCCGTACAGACATAGCCGCTTGATCTACCCGCGGGGGCACTACGCTGATTGCAAAGTGTGCCGCTTTTCTCCGGACGATTAGCTGTGGTGCGCAGTGTTCGGTCGGCGGCCGCTCTCGTCCGTATTTGTTCCGTCTACTACGCCGCCGCTCCGTAATAGGAGTCGCCGCCGCTAGTCGGCGCGGGTCACGGATGGATCGGACGTCTCCGGCTGAGTACAACGCGGCGTTGTGTTAGGCCCTGGACGCGCCAGGCCCTTGGGACGCGTCGGTCGGCGCCGACAGCCATCAGCCGTCAAGTGGCGCCGCAGCGTCGACCTCTGGGGTCCCTCGTCTCTAGGGTAGTGGTTCTCAGCGTCAATGTCAATGTCGGAGAGCAGGGTGGATTGTGGATACAATAGCCCCGCCTTCTATGGTCATGGTGAATCCGGATTTGCTCATAATCGGGATTCGCAAGGCCATGGAAGCGCCTTATTTAGAGAAGAGGATCGGATTCTGTAATCCGGATTCAAAAAGAAGATTACGGGCACCAATCCCGATTTGGCAGGGTGTTGGAAGTATATGGCAGTATTTCAAATAGAGTTTTCTCTGCCAAGCGCAGATAAAACTTTTCGGTACCTCATGGTGGCCAAATTCAGAGACTTAGGTGGAATTGAGGGATGTCAAAATTGTATGTCTTATCAAAAATTATAGCATGAAAGAGGTGTCTGGGTCTAAAAACATGAAAATGGGGTCAAAATTGTCATGTTTTTCAAGCTGGACACCCCATTTCATGCTATCACATATGGCAACATGACATAATTTTGACATCTCTCCCCCTAACTCCCTGAATTTGGCCACAATGCGGTACCTACTGACAATACAATTTGACAACATGTTGATGTGGATACTGACTAGGGAAGCTGTTTTGGTTTTGTGAGTTTTCTCAGATCGATGCATGCTATACTGCGCCGTTTACAGCTGATTGATGTCACTTATGTGTTATTTTGATGATGCCAAAAACATATTGATAAGTTTGAATGTAAATCAACACTGGAGGCATGGGGTTAACACTGGAGGCTGTGAATGACATGTTCAAATAAATGAGCTTTGGACAGTTTTGTTTCACTGTGTAGCGGTGTGAGGTTACTCTACTTTTGTTTAATACCTGTCTAATGTTTTAACTTTCCCATGCTATTGGTGGGCGCTATGTGACCTTAGTTGTCGGAGCCAGTCCCCACCAGTTAAAGTTGGCAGCACTCGGGCATTTGGGCGTTAAAAACCTACTACACCATAGGGTTTCCATGTTAAATCGATGATTTTCAGACTAGGCTGGCTCGTAACCCATGGTACATATTTTAAAGCCGACTTCTGGAACAGATAGCTACACGCCTTAGCTACAACGTTTCTATTTATCATTTTTCGATATTCCGGGCGTAAAGGGGTTAAGTGGGCTGGGGGTTAAAAATGTCGGAACGACCGCTGACCGCTTCCAAATGCTACTACAGGTACTGTAATATACACTACTTCGACTACAACGTCGTAGTATAATGTAATGTCACCGCTTCCAAATGCTACTACATGTACTGCAAATACACTACTTTGACTACTAATTCGTATATTTGCTGGCGTTTAATTCAATAAATAAAGATATAATCTATGGAAATACAAGTTATTGATAGCAAACTACCTTTAATTTATCATAGACAAAACAATTACGAGAAAAATTATATCTTGTCTAATTCATTTGGGCGTTACATTCCTTACTGTTCTACCCGTTGTTCTATTACCCTGGTCGGAGCTCCCTTAACACCAATAATCATCAATCCCATGCTATTGGCGGCTGGATGATGTCAGTTCTGCTGCTTATTTTCTCTATTTCAAAACTGATGTTTTGTAAAAGTGGGAAATTTGCATAAGAAATATATTCACTGGAGGCCAATTGCATGAAAAACCAAACATTTTAGTTCTCTCACCTGGTTCTCTTACCTGGTTGGGTTTCTTACCTTAACATCAGATAAAAATGGCAATTGGAATGGGAAGGAGTTTGAAGGAGCCCTGAATCCTAGACGCGCCAGCCTCTGTAGATAGTCCTAACTTCCTAGACGCGCCAGCCTCTGTAGATAGTCCTAACTTCCTAGTTGTGCCAGCCTCTGTAGATAGTCGTAACTTCCTAGATGTGCCAGCCTCTGTAGATAGTTCAGGGGCGTCGTTTTCTATAGGCCTGGTAGGGCCCAAGCCCTACCAATGTTCATGTGGGCCCCACCAATGCCTCTCTGGGCCCTACCAATGTTTTATAACATTTCCTAAAAGAGATAATACAATTTCAAAAATACATTGCTATGAAGCATATACAAATGTATATCATGTATAGCATGGAGTCATGGACCATGTGTGGCAATTAAAATACCCAAATATCATAAGTTTGGGTTGTTTGAAATGACCTTATATGAGTTGTTCAATATCAAAACATGTATCCCTTATACTCAACTATTTCCCTAATGATTCAAACAAGACAAAATTAATCATGACATGACGGATCTTGGCTTGCTAACATCAATGAGAAATGATTGGGGAGGTCAAAGGGTCTGGACACTTTCTTATTTCGAAAGGATCCCTAAAGGAACCACCAATGGCAATATATGCCAACCCTATTTTCCAACATCAGTAATCAGTATATGCCACTATAGCAAAATGTCTGGAGTTGTGTGTCTCAATCTTATCTGACATGCAATACGCAACATGATTTCAGTGAATCAAGCTGAGCATACCTTACTCAGTCACAACTTTTGTAAGCATTCCATTCTATGTGGTTCTCCTTTGCTCAAAACTGGGAGCAATTAAATCTTGTCAGGTTTAATTTTTTATTCTAATGTTCCTTTTGAGGTATAATTGTCTACTGTGCATCTATTGCCCTGTCTGCACCCTATTCACCAACGGCGACTGCGCTCACTGGCGTTTTTTTTTAGCAGTGAAGGAAAACGCCACAACAGCGCCATATGTGTACGCAAATCCCAGATTACGGCCGAGATTACGATTGGGCGATCCCTTTCGAAATCCCACTTTTGCGGGATCGGAAACAAGGCAAGGCCATCAAATGACGACGGTAATCATCTTATATTCACAAAGCTTTCGGTATCAAGTACCTTGTTCACTGTGATTGAGTGAAGGAATTGGAGATGGAAAGGGTGGATTATGTACGCGCATTAGGACGTGACCAGCTTGTGCTACGTGACATTAGCTGCCGTATAATTCGAATCAGACATAGACTGAAGCAATTTGATGGTGGGGTTTGGCTGTCTGCAGTGCGTAGTGGGTGGGTACCTTCATGCTTGATGGCTCGTATAAACTAATGTTTCTATTAAAAATAAATGTTTCATGATTGAAATGTCTGCTCCTTTTTAACCCTCGCCCTACGGGAGCTTTTTTCACCTTCGCCCTACGGGGGGGGGGGGGGGGCTGACAGGCCCCCTGTTAACTTCTAAACCAAGCAGCTTGTTGCCTGTCATGAGATTTGTTGCCTGTTATGAGACGTTTAGATGACAGCAACTTGTTGCCTGTCATCTAAACCAACCAGCATGTTTCCTGTCATGAGAGGAATCTAACAGTATTTGATTTTTTAGGTTTCAGGTCAACGGGTGACCTTCCAGGTCAAGTGAATGACCTCGGATTTACCACGTCCAGAACAGCGATTTTGCTCTTCAGAAAACCTCAATTAGAAATTGATAAATGTAAATAAAAAGTCATGTTCCTAGAACAGTTTTGGCTCAGTAATACAGAAAAGGTAATTATTTGTTCGTATCTTGTCCGAAAAAGTCAAAAAAAGTTATTACAAAAATGTCATCAGTTTCTTACACTTAGGGAGCCATCACTCAGTCAAAAATGAAGATATTGCTTTGAAATTTGGTATGGGTATTGTCCATACTCAGTTCTCTCACATATATTCTGTTTTTTAACATCTTTGAAAATTTTGATTTTTTTGGGATTTTCCCCCCCAAAAAATATTTAATTTTAGGGGTCAAAAACCCCAAACTTTGAAAATCCGAGATACCATTTTAAAGAAAATGTCATTTTGTATCTTTGGTGAATTGCGTTTGAAATTTGCTTTAAAACTCTGTTTTCTACGATTTGTCCAATATTTATCGTTTTTCCACCAACAGCGCTGCATGTGTAAAAAAGTTATTCAAGAAAAACCTCAGGGGGGGGGGGGGAGTGTCTGTCTGGCCCCCCCGTAGGGCGAGGGTTAAGGATGTATTGATTGAAGCCGCTTGTGTGTTTCCTGCCAGTTCTTAGGTGTATCGCCGATTGACTGAAGCTATGATCCGTCTGCCTCTCTTGCGGCTTGGTAGAGCATGGCGATTAGCCAACACTGGCTGTATGCAATATGTTAAGTATGTATCACATTATCATCCGTGATTACATTATCTGGTGCGGCGCCATTTTCGCCGAATAATCACATGACCCTAAAGCAAATCAAACCAACTTCAACCTCTGCAGTGTACATGTGCCCGGGGCTATTACTCTTGTGTGACCGTAACCACTAGTCTTTATTTGAAAGGTCCCTGCCAGAATGCTGCGCTAAACCGCTAGTTTGGACATCCGGATTAGGATCTCAAGGATCTGCGGCTGTTTTAGTTGGGGCCAGACCGGCCAGTTACAAGGCAGTTGGTATGCAAGTGAACTCGGGAGAGCTATTCGACTTGCAGTTACTTTCAAACACGTTTGGTCACAGTATGCACATCATTGGCCTTACTGCCGTGGTGCAGCCTAATTGCGTTAGTATCAGACACCAACTCATTCCGGTGCGTTGGCTGGTATTGCACCGATGTAGTTCGTTAGTTAATTCGGACCGACTCATGTCGAAGACGCAACGGCCAGAATAGTTTAACAAGTCGAGAAAGCTTAGAGCTGCCCAGAATGTAGCAAGGAAATGTCCGAGGCCCGCTCGCTTCTCAAGCTTTCTCCAGGTTTCTCCTAACCTTATCTTGAGCTCTCCCTGGGCGCTATCTTGCTCAGATGCGTCTATGTATTGTTCATCGCTGATGCAAACGTTTATAGGCACCTTTGCAGCGGTGATTACACCGAAATATCGGGCAATACATTTGAGTAATTTCCCCTCAGCTAGGATGCTATGGAAAATATTGTGTTGACATGCATAGGACAATCATAATAAATGTATTTGTTGTTGCTGTTGTGGATGCTGTTGCGGCGGGAAATGTCAGAGTTAGAACCGTCGATCAGATGCTGCCACTGCTCCGTTTCCATATGGTTGCACGTCTCCAAACATCGACTACGTGTGTGGTGTATGGACATTGGACAGCCTACTGCGTATCGTCTTCGCTGCATGCCATCATAAACACAGTGCGACACTTTTCCATCGTTCTATGTCAACTCTCATCACAACATCCATTTCCCTGTACTTCGTCGGTGTAATGCGTGCTTGTGGCAATGTGACATCCGACATCGCTTGTGGTATCTGCGGTAATTATAACGCACTCACTGGTGATCTCGAGTGGGAGTTCCGGTGGCTCAGTTGTTAGAGTGTTTGACTTGGAATCCATGGGTTCCGGGTTCGAGTCTGGCTATTAGCGAGGCCATTCGATTCCCCCGCTTGGATGATAGCCCACAATGCACATGCATCCTAGCCCAGATTCCGTTTTGCTTTCACCGCTTATTGCAAGGATTTTGCGCGTGCGCTTGCCTAGCGCTTGCGCTTATTGCCCAGATTCCGGTTCACTTTCACCGCTTATTGCAAGGAGCATCAATACCACGATGTTCCGTTTTGTGTTACGGTGACATTCCGTAACCGCTGGGAACCACCGCGTTAGACTATGAGCAACAGCACACGTCTACTTACATTCCTGTCCCTAGATGGCACTAGTAGTAAGCGCCTGAAGTTATGCTGTACCGCATAGCTTGAAGCCGAGAACTGCGGTCTGTGCAATGGGGAGGGCCGCTCTGGTCATCAAAAGGGGTAACCGTTGCCGTTGAGAACCATTGGCTCAGCCCGAACATTGTCACAGAGCTGTCTTCAAGACTCTGTGGCACATAGAAACGTCCGCCTGCGTGGGATCAGTCCCTCCTGGTCCGCTCTCCCGGGCGTCCGTCGATCCCTCCCGCATCACCCGGTAACGCCACATGACAGGCGGACGGACCGAGGTCCCGTGCGGCACCGGTCCGGGCCCGTCTGTCTCCTCGGGCGCGCCGCACCGCCTCCTGACGGCCGTCCCTGGGGCCTGCGCTGACGCGGTACACCAGCGAACGCGACCCGGATCCTGCCGAGCTGCCCGCCGCCCGCTGTATGTATGTATGTATGTATGTATGTCTGTCACACCCATCGCGTCTCACGTTTCCCCGGGGTGCGGCTGGTTACGGGACGTATGCACGGCTCATCAGGGGGCGGCGAATGTAATTTGCCGGGTGCGCTCGCCGCCGGACCGCAGGGGATGGTGATGGTTGACTTGGGTCGGATTGGCGTGTGCGGCGGTGCCGTGTGGTGGGCGGGGGAATACTCTGCGATGCCGTGGCCTATGCTGATTGCCTGATGATTTGCCGGGCGCTGCTTGTTGATATCCGAGCCGAGATGAAAATAAGTCGACAGTGGTGAATAGATATATCCCGCGGGAGCAATGGTTCCACAGAAGTCAGTCAAGAGTCTTGTTTTCGTCCTTGGCAATGACTCGCCCGCGATTCGCAGTGTAATCTGAAGCTAGAGGCGGGACGCCCGGCGAATGAATGCGGGGAAAGAAGGGGGCGAGGCGGGGTGTTTTTGAAACTTAGAAATCCGATTTGTATTGCATCACCTCAAATCCGCTTGCCCCCGCATCAATAAATGTCATCAATCATTGGTATGGGCCTATAGTCTATACCCAAAGCTTGCTAGTCGCCTGTAATCGCCGCCGAGGCGTTAAGAGGGTGGCCCGGGCTGTATGTGCAGTTTCCCTCCGTGCCGGCGTGCTTGTTCTAAGAGCCTAATGACGTCAGTGGTGTACCGTCAGCTGGGGGTAAAGCCGCCGGAGTCCGAACACTGTCTGTCTGTCTGACCCCGGCCGGCGGCGGGGACCGTGCAGTGCCGCCATAGATCACCACACACACAGAATGGATTGGGCTGGGATAGAGCGGCTCTGCGCCGCAGCGTGCCGGCACGTGTCGCTGACGTCACGTGTCGCTGACGTCAGCAATGATACTCCTGCTGTCCGAGCTGTGGACATACGGATCATCATAGAGCTCGCTTCATACGCCACTCACCACATTTTTTCCCGGTATCTTTTGTTTATTTGTTTATTTATTGACAATGAGCAACAGACATTCACCCAATTACAGCTCAAGTCGAGTAATTAAAACACGACGACACGACAGCAGCAGACACACGCACACAGTTGACAACAGACGAGGCAAATATGATAACGAAAATGTGATACTAAAGTAAAACAAAAGTTCATGAAACAGTAAATATGAATACGTTAAAAATACACATAGGTGAACAATAGTTCGCAGGCATGCTTTGAGGCTACGCAGACATAAGAAAACGCTTGTAAAAGAAGACATAAGATCGGCAAATGAGAAAACTCCAGCAGTAAAATAATAGTAATAAAGCTCGCATGCTCACCTCACACACGCCCACACACAATCCCAACTCATCGCCACCAGTGTTGTGCAGCCTATACCGCCATACTCTTGACATATGATTTCACCTGCATTCTAAAAGCTCCTAAGGTATCATTGAAAAGGTCTGATGCAGAACAGGCAGACAGGAATAGGTTGGTGTTGCGAGGCGCCCGCGCAAAGACGGCACGTTTAACAGTTTTCACTCTAGCGAATGGGATGTGCAGGATTGTGTGCGATGCTGCGCGGGGATGCCGTGTTGATATTTGCAAGGAAAAGCTTTGAAGAAGCAAAGAAGACTCGATCCGTCCTGAGAAGGTTCTATGTACAAATAGTATGTCATGCTGCACTCTTCTCTGAGCAAGCGAGGCGATATTAAAAGACTGTAGAAGATCTGAATATGAATATGAGGGTGAGTGTGAATGGTGAGGGGTATGGACATGTGATTCGAGCCAGATAAGAAACTTGTGTTGGACACGGTCCAACCGATCGAGCTGTGTTGCTGCTGCACCTCCCCATATCACACAATCGTACTCGAGTATGAAGCGCACGTTACCGAAATATGCTGCCAATATTGGCTCCCGTTTCAAGGCGCCGCGAGCACAACCAGTCTGAAGGGATCTCATCATCACACCCAGTGCTCTGTTTGCCTTGGTAACCGTGAAGTTGATGTGGTCTCTAAATGTGAGCTTAGCGTCTAGCCATACTCCAAGGTCACGGATTGAAGATACGTGTTCCAAGGGTGTTTCATTAATTTTGTAAGTCACTGAAATGGGAGATCGTTTCAAAGTCATAGTGAATGACTTACATTTTGTCGGATTGAGATTAAGTTTCCAGTTAGCAGACCACTGGCAAAGACTGTCCAGATCCCTTTGCAGCAAAAGTGAGTCGTTCGGGGTTTACATTTTTTGATACAATTTGACATCATCGGCAAATAGCAAACAATTGGTCGTGATTTTGTCAGGCAAGTCGTTAACGTACAAAGCGAAAAGTAATGGCGATAGAATGCTTCCTTCAGGTGTTCCGGAGACCACGTTTGTCCAGTCGGAGCACCTTCAATTTACAACGACTCGTTGTTTGCGGTTTGTTAGATAGGTCGAGAGCCATTTTAGCACGGTGCCCGATATGTGATATGAGTGGTGCAGCTTGTGAAGTAACAATGAATGGTCTACGCTTTGAAAGGCCGCTGAGTAGTCCGTGTATATTACATCTGTTTGGCCGCTGTGTGATATGGACTCCCAAGCTGTTTTTAGAAGACTAGCCAAATTTGTTTCACATGAGCGGTGCGAGCGGTTTTTCAGACAAGGATCTCTGTTTCGCATAGTTTGAGCGCTTCCGGTGGAAAATTAAGTGGTACAAATAAACATCCCGACCCTATTCAAAACAAGTCTCCATTGACGTGCTCATGGCCTATTGCCGGGTTCGACAAAGGTGTGTTATTATGGTGCCGGGCGAAAGCGCCTCTGAATGCCGGGCGGTTTTTACTCCAATTCAGGCTACTGCGTCATCGCTGGACCGAGCGCGCCGCATATGCCGCCCGTCCGCCGCCGGCATGCTGGGAAATGCGTCAGAAAGGGAACCAGCTCTGAGCGCCTATTGAAATTGATATTCTTTCTTTCGGTAATAACCGAGACACGGGATGTCTGTGACGAGACAATCATACACATTAAGGATATAGAGATTGTAAAATGCAAATGCGATGTTTTATGTTAGTTGCTTGCTGGGCTGGCGATGGGTTGGAGTCTGTTTGTGAAGAGGGCTGGCTACATTTGTCGCGCGGTTTGCAGGGAATAGTGTCGCCAATGATACACCCCTTGCAAGTTTGATCGGTTCCCACTAGAGAGCGCCGCCATTAGATTTCCCTGGTGGCGTCAGACTTTTTAGGTAGTAAGATGGATCGTTCAAGTCCTTCAGCTGTAAATAAAGCAAATTATGGAAGTCGGCGTGACATTTTCCGAAGGCGTGGTAGGGGTACACATGACTTCATAGGAAAATAAGATGACAGCTCGCCGATGATTAAATGCGGTAAATTAGGTATTCCTAGTTTTATCCATATGTCTGTATGCATTGTCATTTACATTATGCATGCGAAGTGTAAGACAAAATGGAAAGAGCTACAATTCTCCGTAAAATGATTGAGTTTGTTTCGCCTGGAAGCGAAACCTTTACCAAATCGTAGCCGAACCTCCTCTTGGTTTGGTCTGGACCCTTTACTCATCCCTCTGCCACTGTCGATCCCGCAGCGCTATATCTCACAACACTAATCCAGCAGGCCATTGTCCGGCCACTGCACTCGAAATCCGCCCCCCGTCTATTGCGACGCCTGTTTCTCGCGCGGTGCGAATTGCGTCGCGCCATTTCACACATCTCTATTCAGCCGGGAAGCCGCGCCATTTCGGGCATCTCTATTCAGCCGCGGAGGCCGCGGAAGCCTGTGGCTCACCGCGCGTTTGGCCATGCAAGCCATGAGGCCAGGGGTAGTCTGCCGGCTCGGGATTGGAAACAATGAGCTTTCGAGCTTCCTGAACGCAGCCGTTCTGTGCCGAAGGGACTGTTTGCGATATATTCGGTGTGGATAAGAAACCTTCCAGGAAGTTGGCTCATGCGCGGATTCTCCCATTATGTGACTCCGCTGCTTGATATTAGTATTTGTTTGCATAGCCGAACAATGTTAACACACTTCCAGCACACACCAGGCCATTATCTGCCTGAAAGCACTCGGAATTCGGCTCTTGTGACGAAGCAAACCCATTCATTTCGCTCGTTTTACCGGAACCGGCAAGCTCATCGTTCACCTGAAGTGGTACCGTCAGTGATACTCCTGCGAGTCAACAGGCCATCCAGCACGGCCTCGTCCTCCATGGTCTGCCCCGTCATTAGTGGACGGTACATCCGGCCGGCGGTTTGCTCATCGTGTCACTGGCTGCATGGCGGACCGTTTAACAGGGGCGGTGGCCGGCCGGTTTGCTCATCGTGGTACTAGCTGCATGCCAGGAGCGTTTAACACGGGCGGTGGCCGGCTCGTGTTTGCGTGGGGCGGCCGGGCCGCGCCGCGCCGCTGCCCGATGAGCTCGACTCGGTCGATAGAGCGGCTTCGGCGGCGGAGGGGGTGGAGGGGGCGACGCTCCTCGGGCCGGCTGGATCATACGATCGTCGCCAACCGGGAAATGACTGCAGATACCGTGCTGACTCCGAGTGAGCTGAGCGCCCGAACAACGAGATCGGCTCCGGCTGATTACGGCGGTGTTTGTGCAGCCTAGTTTGGAGGGTCACCGGCAGGTGGCGGGTAACTCACCTCGGGACGGTATTGCATCTGGGTATCCTGTTATGAAGTACATATATCGCGGCGTTGCGCGTAAAGGACGGGATTATGCAAACACCGGTTCGATTGGATGCTCCACGTGCATGAGATTAATTTGATGCGTGTCTGGACAGCCATTCACAGTCATTGACACGGCCTTGTTCAGTTTGGTCAGGTATGTCATTCATAGCTAATTTATGAAGTATGCGCCTCATTGTTGTCGGACGGACTGACCTGCTCTATTGGCACTGCTCGTCCAATAAACTGACCATGGTTAGCAGTATTCATATTTTGTCCAGTCACTGCTATCACTAAAGCGAAAATAATTTGGTATCAAATATGCAGGCATAGACATAGGCCTGTTTTTTTCTCTCCGGAAATACAAGACATTTCTGCGCAGGGTTATCGCATTTTTGTCTGCTGCGGCTATTTTCAGTTTCTTTTACTTAGGCATTGCAATGCAACGCATTGATATCAAACCAACGTCAACATGCATTCTCTATTCTCGTTACTTCTATTTCACCTTACGATTGATTGACAATTGTCCCCGCATAAGCACACCATATCTCAGTATTCGGTGCGTGCACACTTGACATCACCTGTGGCCTTTCTGCCCTGTTTTCCGGGCGGGTACCCTGTAGCAACCTACCCTCAGCTCAGAACAGGCGCTGTCTCCGAGTGATGCTGACTCTCTAATCGGCGCCCATTGGCAGAAACGGGCCGACAACCCTCCTAGCACGCGCCCAAGTTAACCGGGCACCGGCGGCATCTATGTATAGCGAGGACGTGCCGGCCGTGCCTCCAGTCCTTCCTTCTCTCTCCGCCGGCCCCCTCCGCCGCAGCACGCCCGACAGACAGCGTGGGCTCCGGTGTGAGTGCGTGCGTGCGTGCGTTAGTGCGTGAGTGCGTGAGTGCGTGCGTGCGTGAGTGCGTGCGTGAGTGCGTGCGTGAGTGCGTGCGTGCGTGCGTGAGTGAGTGCGTGCGTGCGTGCGTGAGTGCGTGCGTGCGTGCGTGAGTGCGTGCGTGAGTGCGTGCGTGAGTGCGTGAGTGCGTGAGTGCGTGAGTGCGTTAGTGCGTGAGTGCGTTAGTGCGTTAGTGCGTTAGTGCGTGAGTGCGTTAGTGCGTGAGTGCGTTAGTGCGTGAGTGCGTTAGTGCGTGAATGCGTTAGTGCGTGAGTGCGTTAGTGCGTTAGTGCGTGAGTGCGGGAGTGCGTTAGTGCGTGAGTGCGTGAGTGCGTGAGTGCGTGAGTGCGTGAGTGCGTGCGTGCGTGAGTGCGTGAGTGCGTGCGTACGAGCGTGCGTGCGTGAGTGCGTGCGTGCGTGTGTGAGTGCGTGCGTACGAGTGTGAGTGTGTGCGTGCGTGCGTGCGTGCGTGCGTGCGTGCGTGCGTGCGTGCGTGCGTGCGTGCGTGCGTGCGTGCGTGCGTGCGTGCGTGCGTGCGTACAAGGGCCCGCAGTTGCTATGGTACATACTAAGGTCCGGCTTATCTTCTCCTCTAGCGTATGTTTGACTGCGAATTAAGAAACGACAATATATGCATTCAAACCGCGTTACTGAGAGCTTCAATTGATATATTGATGCATTGGCTCACCTTATCTATTGGTTGCTTTTAAGCAAAATCCGTGTTTAGCGCTTTGCGGTGGGCAAGCCTCCTGAGCCCTGGAATCGCCTATGAAATTCGGCCTGGCATCTGACAGCGAGGCCTTGAGGCCGGTTACTACGTTTGGACACGGTACAATTAGCTCGGAGCTATGTCTACCGGGTGGAGAGTCGGCCCCGAGTCCGATCGCTTCGGCAGCGTTTGGGTCGGAGCCGGAGCTGGAGGGAGAGCACTGGCAGGTCACGTGCGCTTCAGTCTACATTCCACACATATCTTCTACTATGCCCTTCCTTCGCACGAGCGCAGCCGCCTGACCCCGCCGTGGTGAAGTGGTTGTCCCGTTTAGCCGCGAGATTTGTGCACGGGGTTCGCTTCCCCATGGTCGCAGTGGTTTTCTGATAACCATTTTTGATATGTTGGTGGCATGAGGGCTTCCGAGGTGAAGCCAGAAGTATATTTTGCAGATGCTAGGGAACATATATATTTGAAAGCTGAATAGTAGTGAACGTAATTTACAGCCTAGAAATTAGAGGCCGTTCTTATTAAAAATCGAGCCTTGGCTCGATTAAAAAAGAAAAGAATAGCCCTATGACTGGAAATTTGTTTGTTTGGTCAGTGTGTAAAATACTTGCATGCTATTTGGCTATGCTGCTGCATTTCAGAGTCGCTGTTTCGACGCTAACATCTCCCGCGCCGGGTCCTGAGGCCATTCTTATAAAAAATCGAGCCACGGCTATTTTTTTTATTTATAAGACTGGCCTCTGTGCTTACTATGAGGCGACTGTTTATGCAGCATGCCCACGGATACGCTTACAATACTTAAACCAGCGCACCGACGGGGTCCGCGCCAACTTCGAACCGACGGGAAGGGGACGGTACCCGCCTTCCCCCTAAGATCTCGAAAACAATGCAACGTAGCAACAAGTGGAAAAATGTGTTGGATACCTCGTCACCAGCTCTATCAAAAGTATTTCAGACACTTTTAAGGTCAGGTCAATATTGAGGTCACCAGAGGTCATTAACGGTCAGGTGTCCTTAACATAGCCGTCTTTATCTCGAGAACTAAAAGACTGTCGATCCGCTGGAAAAAATTAAAAGAGGAGTGCATTTTCTGTCCCCGAATGCCATCAGATTTGACCACACTTTCATTGTTAGGTCAGGATAGACAATTAATATGGAAACATTCCAAAGATTGCTAAATTGCTTTTTTATTAAATAACTTTTGACACTAAGCCTTATAAAATGATACGGCTTTCACCATTGGGTTAGCCTCGTCGAACCGCATACAATGGTGTATTGATTGGAATAGTTAGGTCATATCCGAAATTCACCTCACCTGAGGCCAGGTCAAGGACAAATTCCACATCAAATCATGCGTCTCGACGAACCAAACACAATGCTAAAACCCCGTTACTCAGTTAAGTTTGGCAAACAGTTATCGAAAATATAACTATGCACGACATCGGAGTCACCTGACTTGATCCCGTAGAGGTTATATTACAGGATACAAATGTGACATGGTGTTTTCATTGGCACACAAATAGTGGATCTGGTGAAAATTGGGTAAATTTAGCCATTTTCTACATATTTATACGCATCTTTATTTCAACCATTCGCTTATCATGAGGTCATGAAATCGATCAACCTTGGGTCACCGATATACAAATTATCCGCAAATGCATAAGCTTGGGCACTTATGACCTGCTTAAATTTTGCGATTTTCAAACTGATCGCTCAAACACTGGAACGACCTTAAATATTTTTAGAGGTGTGGTCTCTTGACGTAATCTAAGTAGTGACATGCCATGAGATCACCCGAGGTAAACAAAAATTACGGGAGGCAAAAACGACGCGGCTATATGCTGTCAGCGGTTTTCGTGTTACATCGCATGGCTGATGCATGATGCCGAATGCAATATTGAGCCACATACATTTGCTGTCACCAGTGAATGACATCGACCTCTGAGTCATCGGCCAATAGCATGGACGAGATAAATATGAACGGAACTGCATATAGAGAAAGTGAACGGATAAAATAAGATTTCTGATTTCTAAGATTTCTAAGAATTCTGAAAAAGAAACAACGTAACCAGTGTTGGTCAGCGATGGGCGACGTAAGGAGGTGAGGTGTAATGTGGTTGGTGTTGTGTTATTGTTTTACCGAACTGGGCTGTTATGCCGCGTCGAGATAGGCTGGGCAGTACGGGAGGCAAGCGCCGCCACCCAGCGTCGGCGAGGGTAACCGCGAACGCCGTGGCACCCACGGAAAGGCGGAAGCAAATGGAATAAGGTTCGGGAATGGTGAACGGGAATAGGGTACGGTAAGGGAGCACTGGAACAAAGCACGGGAACAGGCACATTCATGGGCACGGAGACTAGGACGGGCACGGGAACGTGCACGGCACCCGAATAGGCACATAAGCGGGCATCGGCACGGAAACGGGGTACATGAACTGGGGACAGTATCGGGCAGGAGAACAGGCGGGAACTGGCACAGGAAGGGACACGGGAACAGGCACGGGGACGGGCACCGACATGGAAACGGAATATAGGAACTATGCATGTGAATGGCCACGGAAACTGAGCACAGGAACGGGCAATGGAACGGGCACGAGAACAGGAGATAACGGGCACGGGAATAGACACTGGTTACGGAAGATAGGGATGGGAACTGGTAGCGGGAACGGGATCAAGGTCGTGAACGCCACCGGACTAGGCACGGAAACGGGCACCGGCACGGGAACGGGGTGTAGGAAGTGGGCACGGGAACAGGCACGCTAACGGGCATTGGAGTGGACAGGGAAACAGCACGGGAACGGGCATGGGGTACAGGAACAGGTTACGGAAACGGAACAAGGGAGTGGGTAACGGGAACGTGAAAGGGAGCGGGATAGCTAGGCTCCTGAAGTGTCCCGTGGACCAAAAAGGCGCCGCGACCGCTTGAAACCGATGCCCCGAGATAAGTTAACCCTGTGACTTTGCGCATCGCGCAACTATGCCTTCTATTTTTGTGTAAATGTACATTACGAAAAATTATCCTTACCTCTAAGATTACTCCAACTTAGACGTACAACCAACGTGATGCGCATGCACGGACGTACTAGTGGTGTCAATCGGTTACCGAAATTTTGGTAACCGAAAAAATGTTGTGACCGATTTGGTAATCGGTCGGCCAGGCTTATACATTTTTTGGGCACTTTTCGGTCAGTCTAATCTTAAACAATTCACCTTTTTGTCGCACTTTTACACATATCCAGCAAATTTGCTCAAAATTCAATCAATTAATGTAAATACTAAATAGAATACATCATTAATATATCAAGATCGAATATTTTTCTCACAAGAAGAAGTGGGGTCCTTAAAAATAAGTATTGTATACCATCTTAAGTAGCAAGCACAAACCAGTATGCCCCTCCAACTTTGGCCAGATAAAATGTATTTCTTCCTATGTATGTATTTATGTAATATGTATTATGCTGCAAATTAATATGAAATGATTGAGGTCACATTTTTCCATCCTGTTTTCAATGTGCTTTCGATCTTGCTTGCAGCATAATTACTTACTTTGTACTAATTATTATTACTAATGATTACTTTGGTTTGTAAATGTATTTGGTTCGCTTTTTCACAATTATACTGTCTTTTTGGAATCTGTACATGTGCGTTTTATGATGTTAAACAAAACAGTTTTTACAGTGTGTTATCTACATAAATAAGTATACAATTTGAAAATCGGTCAAATTTTGGACATTTTTGGCTTCAACCAAAATCGGTCGGTATTCAGTCAACCGAAATGCCTTGCAATCGGTATCGGTTTGGAATCGGTCAGGAAATTTTTGAAAAATAAATCACTAGGACGTACTGATGTCTTTTATCTATAACTGATTATATCCATTATAATTAGTTCAGTTCCCAGCAGCAATGCGAGTGTCCGGGAGCTCAGAATGATCCCAGTTCTGTTGAAAATCGCTGCTGGTGTCAGTCTTATCTGTACAAAATATCTACCGGTGCCAGGTATTTAACTCCTGCCGTTGTCAGCTAATGTGTTGTTAAAAACCCCTGCTGTTTTTTCGGTGATCGCTGTGATCCCGTAAATACACCGTCGTGTCCTATAATCCTATCTTTATAATGGCTCCAATGTCGCTGGGTCGAGGTATTTTAATTTGTCTTATAGCCTTCTACTGCGTATGTATTCTGCTGCGTAATGATGGTATCAAGGTGTTTTATCGGAACACGATGTCATCATGGAAAAAGGATGAGCAGGCCATTCATAACATTGTTCGTAAGAATTGCAAAGCTACAAACAAGGGACAGAAACTCAAAGTTCAGGTGTACTACACTACTAGACCTAAAACATCCTCACTCGTCATGCAAAACAATCCCACACAACACATCAACACTAAAACAGACCAATGTAGTATACTAGTTTCAATGTAAAGCCGGGGACTGTGCAACCCGCCAGGTATACTATATTGGTCACACCACATCTCTCAAGCAGACGCCGCACCATGCATTTACAGGACGGTGCACCCAAAACACATTACGCAGAACAGCACGACAATACACTCACCTGCGACACCCTCGTCAACAACACAATCATTTTAGCACACTGCCAAGATCGAAAGCGACTCGGCAGTCTAGAAACAGTCTATATTCGGGACATGAGGCCATCATCAACATCCAAACAAAACAGAACACATCTCTGCCTCTGTACAAGGTTCTAGTAACAGGTTGATGAGGGTTTTGATGTGCATGTGTTATTACGGGCGAGCGCTGGCGCTCGTCCTTCCGTGGTGTATGGGAACAATCTGAATATGAGCGGCCCGACCCGGCCCGGCCGCAAATTCCCGAAATATAGCGACCATTCGCACCAATTAATTTGATTGGTCGAATTCACTTGGATGTGACGTCACAGTGACGTCACAGTCTCCCTACATACCCTGTGATGTACGATATCGTGTGTACTGTGCATGGTGGGGTGTTCAAGTGTAGTGCGTGACAAAATAGATGTCTTTCAAAATTGCTATTAACTTCTATTGGCGCGCCTCGACAGGTAATAGAAAACCGAGTTTGAAATATAAACGCGTTTTCTGCTTTCTAAACACAGTTGTCGCACGTGTCAACTGAACTGACTTGCTCCGTGCTCGTTTCGTGGAATCTCTGGGTGGAAAATTACGTATGTACCGAATGAAAACCGGAAAATCCCCATACCATGGTGTATTGCCGACCACGTACCTCCACCTGCAACTCTGTATTTACAATTAAATTGCCTTGCCTTCTAATATTACGTATGCGATCGAAATAAATACGTATTATCGAAATATTCAGGGAATAATTGTCTAACACTTGCTATTTTGATCGCCCTCCTGTTTTCAAGTATAAACAAAGCAATGTAAATATAATACAGACGCCCAGGGGCTCCGCGCCACGCCTTTTAAATTGGGGGGGGGATCGAGGGATCGAGATCGAGAGGAGGAGGAGGAGGAGGAGGAGGAGGAGGAGGAGGAGGAGGAGGAGGAGGAGGAGGAGGAGGAGGAGGAGGAGGAGGAGGAGGAGGAGGAGGAGGAGGAGGAGGAGGAGGAGGAGGAGGAGGAGGAGGAGGAGGAGGAGGAGGAGGAGGAGGAGGAGGAGGAGGAGGAGGAGGAGGAAGGAGGAGGAGGAGGAGGAGGAGGAGGAGAAGGAGGAGGAGGAGGAGGAGGAGAAGGAGAAGGAGAAGGAGGAGGAGGAGGAGGAGGAGGAGGAGGAGGAGGAGGAGGAGGAGGAGGAGGAGGAGGAGGAGGAGGAGGAGGAGGAGGAGGAGGAGGAGGAGGAGGAGGAGGAGGAGGAGGAGGAGGAGGAGGAGGAGGAGGAGGAGGAGGAGGAGGATGAGGAAGAGGATGAGGAAGAGGATGAGGAAGAGGATGAGGAAGAGGATGAGGAAGAGGATGAGGAAGAGGATGAGGAAGAGGATGAGGAAGAGGAGGAGGAAGAGGAGGAGGAAGAGGAGGAGGAAGAGGAGGAGGAAGAGGAGAGGAAGAGGAGGAGGAAGAGGAGGAGGAAGAGGAGGAGGAAGAGGAGGAGGAAGAGGAGGAGGAAGAGGAGGAGGAAGAGGAGGAGGAAGAGGAGGAGGAAGAGGAGGAGGAAGAGGAGGAGGAAGAGGAGGAGGAAGAGGAGGAGGAAGAGGATGAGGAAGAGGAAGAGGAAGAGGAAGAGGAAGAGGAAGAGGAAGAGGAAGAGGAAGAGGAAGAGGAAGAGGAAGAGGAGGAGGAGGAGGAGGAGGAGGAGGAGGAGGAGGAGGAGGAGGAGGAGGAGGAGGAGGAGGAGGAGGAGGAGAGGAGGAGGAGGAGGAGGAGGAGGAGGAGGGGGAGGAGGGGGAGGAGGGGGAGGAGGGGGAGGAGGGGAGGAGGGGGAGGAGGGAGGGAGGGAGGGAGGGAGGGAGGGAGGAGGGAGGAGGGAGGGAGGGAGGGAGGGAGGGAGGAGGGAGGAGGGTGAGGAGGGAACGTCAGCGAAAAGTTGTTGAGCGGGAGGGAGGGAGGGAGGGAGAAGGGTGAAACGTCAGCGAAAAGTTGTTGAGCGGGAGGGTGGGGTGGCGTCATCGAAAGCTTGTTGAACAGGGGAGAGGTAACGAATAATAATTACAACCAGCGGTGTCGATTTTTCAAAACGATTGGGGGGCCGAACAAAGACGGATCCAAGGGGGTCGGCGCCATGGCTTCCCTCGCCAGCGCCATGGCTTCCCCAAACGACTGAAATCGGCAAAAAATTATACATTTGATGTTTGTAGAAGAAAATATAAGGAATAGTTACAAAGTAGTTATGTATTAAATCAATTCTCAAAAATAAACATTCACATGAGTTTTGCCTTGCGTCGTTCGGCGCCTCAAACCAAAGTTTTTGGCCGATCCTACAACCTCCCATTTTTTAACTAGTTTTTTTTTGTGTGGTATAAATGTTTTGATGGCATGGATTTTCGAGATCAGGACCCATGCACGCTATGCTAAGCTTGTTGGGCGGGCCCTGACCCCAACATCCGATCGCGCAATTGCAGTCACCGGCAGAATTTAGAGGCGAAAGTTTAACGTCCCCTAACGACTGAGGACGGTCCGCCCGACTCGCTTCATCTGACCTTGAGCGTTGCCACCGGCCGCAGGTCATCCCCGCCAGGAGCAAATAGCGAGCGCCGAAGTGTCTCAAACCCACCTTGCCAGGGTAGGTAAAATCTGCAGTGGGCCCTCTCAGGCCGACCGGGGCCCTCTCAGGCCGATTCAAGGCCCCCTTAAGCCGACCTCGGTTTATCCTCCAGCAGACTTGTTCTTGATTCCGCTTCAGCGGAATCGATTCCGATTCCATACCAAGCCAGCTGGGTCTGATTCCGATTCCGATTGCAATATATATTTTATTAGAGGAATCGATTACGAATCCGCCTCCAGGGCACCTAAGAGCTTGATTCCGAATCCGATTCCATTGATTCCAATTTTATTATACTGACTGCCTCAAAAATGTCCGAGCATTCTTACATTTTGTACAAATTACACGAATGGCACGAATGACACGAATCGAAATATTCAATATATTACGCAGCTATATTTAATATGGCTATTTTGATATACAAAAAGGAAATAATTTCATGAAGTTTGTTGGAAAACTGGCCTGTGCTGCAAAATCGTGATAGCTCAAAAATGTAAAAGTCACAGTCGTCAAAGTCGAAGGTTCAAAACGATATATAATATCTAGACTTACCTATAACCAGTACAACGCCTTTTTGGGCGTTGACCGAGCGAGTGCGCTCTGGTAAAGCTAAAACAGATTTGAAATATGGAACGGTAATGGACACTCGTGGTAGTAACAGTCATTTTAGTCCTCCAGAAAAATTGCCAGGCCGCAAGGCATGCCAACATAAAAATTAAGTTGTGTTAAATTGTTCATGATCTCCTTTCCAAATCCGCCAAAAGGGAGTGCGTCCTGAGCGTTGCATGCTTCAGCGTATAAATCAATGCTTAGAATAATACAGCCATTTTTGATCAAGAATCATTTTAGCAAGGTATTTTGTTAATTTCGACGTTCGCGTTTGCCAACTGCCACGCGCTGTGGTACCACCTCTTATCAGAACGCACCATACCAAAAAAAAGAAGATTTGATGGACCTATCCAAAGGGAAGACCCAATCTCAATCGGAGCAGTGGTTGCAAAGTTATTAGCTTCCGAAAAGGGTCTGTATGGCCGGGTTGGGCCGGGTCGGGCCGGGTCAAATGTAAATTTGTCTGGTAAGTTGACGAGAAACCTCACGGGCGCTTTGCGCCCGCTCGGTAACAAAGGTGCATGAACATATTTCAAGCTGCTATTTGTAATATGATAGGTACATGGGGAAATCAATGCATTGAAATATATATTATGACACACTGGCGGATACAGGGGGGGGGGGGCATCATGGGCAATCAATACAAGTATGCTCTCCTCCCCCTACACGCGTTCCTAATTTATCGTAAAATCGTTAACATTGCCTTTGCAGCAGTCAAAATCCAGCTATTCACAGTACAAAAAACGGAAAATTTAGCGCCGCTTCGCGGCATGACACAACTTTCGCAATTGCTTATGCAAATTTGGAAAATGAGAAAATGAATTCCATTAAGTGTCTGGCAGAGGCTCTCCTTGGCGGTAATTGCTGGCACTGACGGATCCAGAGGAAGGGGGGGGGGGGGGCATCGGGGGGAAATGCCCCCCCCCCCCCCAGGAATCTGGAGGGGCATTCAATACAAATATGCCCAGGGGTGTGGTTTCCTATCTCTTTTTGGGTGCCAGGGCACCCACGAAGTTGAAATGGGCACCAACAATAGTCCTTCGGCACCCACAATCAAGAACATATTTCAAAATGCATAAAATAAATAACTAAAATACTGTTTAAGGTCAGGATTTCGCTGAACGTCAGCTGTCACTATTTAAACGAGTTAACAGTAGGTCTTCTACCAAGTATCAGGTTAAAATATTCCAAGCCGTTAGGATTGCACTTTTACTTTCAGGAAGTCACAAAATAATTGTTTTCCATGGCATAACCTGTCAAGAAACTGATAATTTTTCCATTCAAACCTTGTTTGATTCCATACTAGAAATATTTCAATGGGTTCAATGCACATGCATTTACTAACTTCATATACATTGGGGAAGGCGGGAGAGGCCTGACCACCTTAGCTTTGGAAGGTGTTCTAAAGAAACTGTTAAAGCTCTTCCAATTTTTACCATACACGCTCTATATAACGCATTATGGGTTAATCAATTGTATATGTGTAGCCAGCAAATGAACGAACGCATTATAATACGAACAAACTATACTTTTAGGCGCTTCCGCAAGACCTTGCATTTGGTGGGATAGCCCGACCGGCGGGTAGCCCCAACCGGCGATCACCTAGAGTAGTATTGTATTCACTGGAACCTTGTCTTCGCCTCGCCTGCAAAATTTAATAAAGTCTTCTTCGTAATACATTTGCAACTATGACAGATGGACGATCGTGTGAAGCTACTTTACATCCTGCTATTATATACAAGACGTAATGTCCGGGCGTATGTAGGATTGCCAGATTTTGCTGGGCCACAGTGTCGAGACAGTAAGAGCTGCGTCGGCGACATTTTCACACACAAATCAGACTTGTGCGAACTTAGATTTTGTGCCGCATTTTAAGCGCGTGCAACATCTGTGACGCACGTGAGGGCCGGATCTGGGCTTTTTTAGGCTTGCGTCTGCCGCCGTCAGAGCTGTACGTGCCGTCAGCAATCATATAAACCGCATCTTATTAGATCCGGCTGCGTATGTCTGGATTGTAATAAGTTAGATACGCTGGTCGATGTAGGGCGCGCATCTGGAAAATCTGATAAACTGAGTCGTATTAGATCCGGCTGCGTATATCTGGATTTAATAAGTTACATACGCTGTAGGGCGCCCATCTAGTAATTTTGTAATTTATTAATAATATACAAAATAATTGATTTTGTAATAACTTGAAGTAATTTTGCCCAAGGAATTTCTAATCACATTTTTTCACCCAGCCTAGTATATGTGCTATTATATAAAAGACGGAATTTCCGTGTGCACGTATGCATGATTGTCAGATTTTGCCGGGCCACAGTGCCGAGACGGTAAGAGCTGCGAGAGCTAAATTTTCACACACAAATCAGACCTGTGCGAACTTAGATTTTGTGCAGACTGTGGGGCACGTGCAACGTCTGTGACGCACGTGAGGGTCGGATCTCGGCTTTTGGGGGTTTGTGACCGCTGCCGTCTGTACTGCCGAGCTACACGTGCCGGCGACTCGGAAACCTCGCTGGATTTTCAGACGGAACTTTTACATATCTGACGCATAAACAGCACAAAGTTTGAGTCTTAGTTTGAGTACAATATTTAAACACGCAATGTTTGACGTATTTATAGTGATATTGCCAAAGTGCCTCTCACTGGAGAAGTGTTTGGTGAGATGTTCAGCTGATTTTGGATGATTTGCACAAGAATGTTTTATGTGAGACACGTATGGTCGCTTACGTGGAAGACGAGTACCATAGAGACAAATGGATCTGAAAAGAATGCCAACACGCGTTATAAGCATGATGTCGAGAAAGACTGGGATATGTTTTATAAGCTCCTCTTCCAGGCTGGGGGGGGGGGGGGGGCGAGAGGCATGTCTATTATATATATATATATATATATATATATATATATATATATATATATATATATATATATATATATATA
>JAXIVJ010008720.1:0-2500 GCA_036785665.1 Chirona hameri | reverse complement strand
GATCCAAGGTGGACTATTCCCTTTAATATTCGTTTCGTTATTGTTTTCTTGGGTTTTCTTTATGGTGTTCTGTAAGCCTTATAAGTGTACTGATGAATATAAGGATATGTACTGAAATATACAAGGGCTCCCTACGCATGAGTAACTCATCACGTAATATTTTGAAATTGCGTTTTTTGGCTTTTAGTGACCAGATACAAACAAATAAATGCCAGCACTGTATTTCCGAGACAAAACTGGTCTAGACACATGCCCTTTTTATTTATATTTATCATTTTCAAATTTTGATTTCGTGACCTGACCTTGACCTTATATGGTGTCAAGTTGTGAAAATGACTGCTACTATCGAATTTTACGTGTAAAATAACCCATACAACATGTGTCGCATGGCTTTCGTAGACCTGTGGCCTTTTATGACCTGACCCTGACCTTGACCTTAGCTTACAATTTCCCTTTTGCTTATGCGGGATATGTATTATACTTTTGGGAGCCCTTTGTGCGATAATAGTCGGAATCTAAGGCTTTGGATGGAAAATATGGCCCACAAACTCAAATATCTCAAGTTTTACCTTTGACCTGACCGTGACCTGACATGTGACCTTATTTTGACAATTTCGTGTATGCTTTGGATGTGTCTTATTGATAATTATTGAGATGTGTCCTTGTGCGTTTCGCTGCGGTTATTGGTTCGGAAGATAACCAGTGGGGGGGGGGGGGGGTGAAAAAACGCCCCCCCCCCAGCCATTGGCGTTCGGCTGAGACCCCAGCCAATGCCGGGTTAAATGTCGGGAATGAGGGTCGTAGGTGGCAGGGGCGATACCAAGACCACGACAGGTTACCCCGCCGACAAATAACAATCCGTTTTTTGTTTTGTTTTATTAAGTCTCCTATATTCAGATAAACCATGACATGTATACTCAGTTTGAAGCGTTCAGTGATGAACTTCAAATGCATATTTAATTATTTTCTAATTCGCTGCCAAACGCGCGCTAGAGGCTGAAATCAGCAGGACCTCAGTGTGCACCATAGCCCCTGTAGCTCATTCGGGAGAGCGCTGGGCTTCTGACCTCACCCGGTAGTGGCAGTCCGGGTTCGAGTCGCTTCGGCGCTCGCTATTTGCCCCGGACTGGGATGGCCTGTGGCCGGTGGCAGCGGTCGCACTCAAGGTCAGGTGACGCCAGAGGGCGGGCCGGACCGTGTCCAGGTATGTCGGGCACGTCAAACTTTCGTCTCTAAATCCTGCCGGACGCCAGGAATTGCTTGATCGGGTGGTGGGGGTCAGGGCCTGCGCAACAAGCTATGCTTAGCGCGGGGCCTGACCTCGGGAATCCATTCATTCAAAAACATTCGGACTAAATTTATTAAAAAAGCAACTGTGGGCCTCTGTAATATCAGTATATTCAAAACCATCCACGATGTGGCTTTTCTGGTTTCACGTCGATTACAAGCCTATTACCTACGATGCAGTGCAGTCACACACTTCCACACGCGCAGCAGTAATTTATGTTATAGAAGACCTAAACGCTAATAAAGACAGTAGTACCTATAAGCAACAAGTTGCAAAGGTAAGACGGATACAAATTGTGACTACATCTACAATGATACTACTGATAGTACAATGATACTACGCCATCTACAATGATACTGCTGATACTACAATGATACTGCTGATACTACAATGGTACTACTGAGTCAGCTATGTCGGTAACGCGGACCTAAGAGCGCCCACGGTCTGCACGGCACGGGGGACGATGGCAGGCTATTCCAGGCCGCAGAGGCACGATATGAGAAAGCCTTCTGGGTTGCGGCTAGCCTGCACTTAGGTAGGTGGAGTCTGCCCTGATCTGTGGCGCGAGTACGGCGGTCCGACACGGCAGAGCGGGGCACAAACAGAGCGCGCAGCTCGGCCGGCATGCCCTCCACGCGCAGTATCTTATACACTTTGATGGCGTCGCGGTGCGACACCAGGGTCTCGATCCTCGACCATCCTAGAGAATTTAGAGCCGGGGTGATATGCTGATGCTTTTTGGATCCTGTGACAATTTGGATCCTGTGACTGTACGTGCTATGTCGGTCGTGCGGGAGTCCCGGTTAGGTAGAGCATGTTTGTTGTTCCTCGTTACCGATGATAGTGAGGACAATATCAAGACTTGATGACGTAGAATCAGTGGCTTATAAGTTAATTCAGTAAACTACCTAACGCGCAGGTTTACTAAAAAGCAGTGCCGTCAACAATCCTGAGGAGCGTTCGACAGAGACTTCCACGTAGCTTATTTCGCCGTCCCTTGATCTAGGGTTTCCGAAAGCCTTTGATACAAGTCTCGTATGCTGTTGATACAAGCCTCGAGTGCTGCTCGCTGGCTCGCGCTGGCGACATCGGGTGTCTCGGCTGGGAAGTTTTGATGATCTGAATCCAATTTCCGATTTTCTCAGATCTATTTGTCTGGAGTTGGGAATTGGTGTGACATGTATCGTATCGTCGACTATTTGCATGGAGATT
>JAXIVJ010008719.1:0-54220 GCA_036785665.1 Chirona hameri | reverse complement strand
TGCCCCTATTTCAGCATGTTTTTGTTGTTGACAAAACGTTGGCTATAGATATTTGCAATATCAATCGTACCCTTTGTACAGGGTGTCCGGAAAAAAATAATACTCTGGATTTTAGCTCGTGCACAATATGCACGTGCCATTTTTTGTAAAACTTGTCATGAATATAGCTGGGAACGTGGCGAACCCGATGAACACATAAATAAGTCCTTTGAGATGTTTTTTTAAATATTGAAAAGGCGTTTTGTGTGGAAGCCTACATTCCAGGGTGTGTTGCAGGGTGTCCGGAACAAAGCTACTGTGATTTTCCGTAATAATTTCGGTTATAAGCAAACAATATTAAAAATTCGAGTATTGTTATATTCACCAGTTCATGGCAAAACACATAAGCCATGCCATTTGTACAGACACTGCCTCCGTCAGCCTCAAGGCGGAGGTGGCGTGGGCACCCTATTCCCCGGACCTCAGTCCATTGGATTTCTTTATGTGGGGAGACCGTGTTCACAAAGGTGAAGGACCGTGTTTACGAAGAAAAGCCCAGAACAACAGAAGACCTGAAGCGCGCCATCATCGCAGAAGTCGGTCACATACCCTCAGCGATGATCGACAAAGCTGTCGACCATCTGCAGACTGCGCGACTGCCTCAGCTGATCCGCCGGAAGGGGGCGCACATCGAGCATCTTCTGTAGGAGGCTGCACTGTGAGCTGTGACTGACAGAGGGAGTCTCTGTGCAAATGTCATGCAGTATCTGTTTTGCCATGAACTGGTGAATATAACGATAGTCGATTTTTTTTAAAAATAATATTGTTTGTAGCCGAAATTATTACGGAAAATCAAAGTATCTTTTTTCGGACACCCTGGAACACACCCTGGAATGTAGGCGTCCACAAAAAAAAAACGTCTTTTCAATATTAAAAAACATCTCAAAGGGCTTGTTTCTGTGTTCATCGGTTTTGCCACGTTCCAAGTTCCAATCGTGAAAAGTTTCAAAAAATTGGCACGTGCATATTGAAGCACGAGTTAAAATCCAGAGTATGTTTTTTCCGGACACCCTGTATCATTTAAAGTGCCACGAATGGTGCTAAAATATATAATTTGTACAGTCAAGAGCGGTCCCAGACGGCTGATGAAGAGAGGGTGGGGGAGGGGCAACTTGACCAAGAGGGTAGTCGAGGTTCGCCGGTGGTAGCCGTTTTTTTAAGAGCAGTAAATCGTATGCATGCGATAGCAGTGCATCATATTGTTTTGTGTCTCGTGCGGACTTCAACAATGTTATTGAACAAACAAATAGGCAAGCTTTTGCAAAGGGAGGGGCTTGAAGAAAATTGGTCACAAAAACTGCCCTTAAACAATCTACCAATGGTATTTACGCAAAATGGACACCCGCCAACATTTGAGGTTTTGAGCGGGCTGGAGAACTATTTTTTACCAGGATGCAGGGTCAAAACGAGGAAATATGTCTCGAGTAAAAGGTGGGGTCAAAATTCATGTTGCTCTCCCATTTAAGGCCAAAGGTGGGACCATGCCCCCATGCCCCCCCCCCCCCCTGCGGTCGCCAGTGTGTAGTCTACATTAGACACTTTTGCACTGGAAAAGAACAGTGATTGATTTACGCCGCGTAGCGGCGCGGAATTTTTTGGTTTATTTTTTAGTCTGGATAACTAGGTCCTCAAACAAGCGATAGGTTCTATATGTATCAGCCCAAGGGCACCGATGCAGCCACTCTGAGATTCTTCCACCGCAAAGATAAAAGGAATTTCGCCGCAGTGGCACAAAATGCGAGATTTTTTTATATTTTTATTCTCAGATAATTATAACAGCTTGGTTGCAGTTGCTTACCAGCTTCGAATACGTTTCGTGGATTTCCAGCCATGAGCCACATCATACAAAAACAAACGGCGGGCACTATGGGTTCGTTCGCGACACCAACAAAAAAACGAGTCATCGTGACATCGATGATTTATCAGGACGCGTTTTTTGTCTCTTAATTGCACCATTTCGCATAACATAACTGGGTTTTCAGCAATTTGATGGGGGGGGGGAGGGGGGCACCAGGGCATTGGTGCCCCGCCTCTCCCTCCTGGATTCAAGGGGGGAGAGACACGGTGCCCCGGCGCCCATAGGCGTAGGAACGGGGCGGGGGGTCCGTGGGGGCCATGCCCCTCCCCCACTTTTCAGGCTGGGGGGGGGGGGGGGGGGCAGCAATGCTAATTGCCCCCCCCCACACTTTTGAACATTTCTCCTCCTTCGATCACTGATATTGGTTCGATATAATGCTTTAAAGTTGCGAAAATAATGATTATTCACAACCCCACAATACCAATAAGTCATACTCCATAAGCGTAAGAACCAGGGGGTCGGGGAGGCTAAGGACCTACTTTTTAGGCTGGGATCCAACAATATTAACTGCTTCCTACTTTTGAGCGATTTATAATCCTTGAATCACTGATATTGGTTCGATATGAATGCCATAAAGTTGGCAGAATAATTATTAATTTACAACTTCACAATCATAGGCGTAGGAACGGGGGCTGGGGGCCACATGGGCTCCCACTTTGAGGCTGGGGAGGGGGCAGTAATGATACCTGTCCCTCTCTCTCTATCTCTCTATCTCTCTCTCTCTCTCTCTCTCTCTCTCTCTCTCTCTCTCTCTCTCTCTCTCTCTCTCTCTCTCTCACACACACACACACACACACACACACACACACACACACACGCACGCACGCACGCACGCACGCACGCACGCACGCACGCACGCACGCACGCACGCACGCACGCACGCACGCACGCACGCACGCACGCACGCACGCACGCACGCACGCACGCACGCACGCACGCACGCACGCACGCACACACACACACACACACACACACACACACACACACACACACACACACACACACACACACACACACACACTTTTGAGCGATTTATCCTTCATCGATCACTGATAGTGATGCGAGATGAATGCCTTGAAATTGGGACAATAACTATTTCACGACCTCGCGTACGGAAAGGGGCGGGGGCCACATGCCACACTTTTAGCCTGTGGGAGGGTGGGGGGAGGGCAACAAGGGTAACTGGCCCCGCACATTTCAGCGATTTCACCATCTTCGATCGCTGATATTGGTTCGAGATGAATGCCTTAAAGCTGGGGGAATAACGATGACTTCATAACCCCGCAATGCCATAATTCCCATAAGCATGCCTAAGAACCGGGAGGGGGGAGGCCAGGGCCCCACGTTTTAGGTCGAGGGAGCCAACAATGTTAACCGCACCCTCACTTTTGAGCGATTTCTCCCTCTTCAATCGATGATGTTGGTTCGGTATAGGTGCCTTAACCCTCGCCCTGGTGTAGAGGTGGTCATTTTGCCCCCCCCCCCCCTGAGGTGTTTCGAGAATAGCGGGAAAACGGCGGCGCACAACGCCGCCAAATTTGGCACAGCTGTTTGGGCATCAATTACACATACTATTTACAATTACATAATTACATTTCATAAATACAGACTCGCACATTTAGTATAGATTGCGATAAGTGGCGCAAATTTCGAAAGTGGCGCATATTGTTATGACAAAAAGAAAGAAAAAAGAAGTGCTTCGAAAGAAGAAAAGAATTGAACTGTAAAAGTTCGGAACTTTATTAGGTTAATTAAACGGTTAAATAATATTTATAAAGTTAATAAGTACAAATGCAATGATTTTATAATCGTTGCTTACACAACTAGCATAATATTGTCCGTGGGGAAGTGTTCGTTCGCTGCTCCAGTAACGCTGCTTTTAAAACACATGCTTCCTTATGAAGCTATTTGACATAGCGCTAAATTTTTCGACACAGCGCTGAATGACAGGACAAAACATCAATTATATTCGGCAGGAGAAACTTTACAACCAAACAGAGTATGCTGCAGGAATGTAGGAACGTCACGAAAAGTGTGTGTGTGAGGGGGAGGGGGGGGGGGGGGAGGGGGCAGTGCAACTTTGATCTCGTTGAGAGAAACCCAACCCCCTATGGAATATATCTTTGCAGATTTGGGCTCTTCTCGTCGGGGCTCTTTTGCAAGATTTTTATCTTTCTCAACAAGCAAAATAAAATATTTTAGAATAAACAATGGCAAAAAAATAGGGGGACCATGCACTGTTCCCCTGTTCATACGCCTATGGTATGATGTAAGTGATTTCTCGACATGGCCTTCCAGAAGTTTGGATAGCAGTTCTGCCATCTCAGTTAAATTCAATCAGTAAAATCCCATTATGAAAGTGGCTGGTTTTCCTAGGCCTTAATGGCATATGTCGGGTCTTGGGGGGGGACCTTTGCCATCCCGGATAGGGCCCTTACCTATTGTCTTGCGGTTTTTTATATTCATTTTTTTTTCGGAAGGGCTCTTATGATTTCATAGAAGACCACAATTATTTGTTTGCCCACAAGCCAGCGAGCCGGAGACCGTTCTTAGTCTTTGAGGACGATAAACTTCGCCACTAAATTCTGCCAATTATTGGAATTGCGCGATCGGATAGTGGGGTCAGGGCTCGCGTTTCAAGCTTAGCTTAGCGTGGGTCCTGATCTCGGAAATCCCTCCCATTAAAACATTCGGATTACATTTATCCAAAACTCTAGATTGGGGGTCAGCTGCCTTCCCTACCCCTCTTGCGGCGGTCCGCGGGATTAGGGTGGAAAGGCAGGGGCTGTGGGGCAATTTGCCGAGTTCATTAAACAAATATGTGTTGTAGAGCAGAGAAGTGTGCCGACATACAAGTTCGTGATGAAAGACAGGAAAGGTGTGTAAATTGTACTATTTGCTATACATATACTGCAATATGGGTGTTCAGTATTGTGCCCACTTATTTATTTTGCTACCTATTGCACCTGCCTAGCTATTTCTTTTTGCGCTGTGATTTTATAGATACCTACTACCCAAAGCTGGCCGAATACTTCATTTGACATCGACAACTTCGGCCATTACTTGTACCATTCTAAGGCCCGCCAGATCGAGGGGCAAAAAGATGGTTTTACCTTCTTCTTTTTTGCCAGGAGTCAACTGCAACCCCACCCCCGAATCGGTCACACCTGTAGATGACATGTAGATGACAAAAATGCCAGCTTTGTTTGCAACAGACATTGAATAGTGCAGACCCTGCCGCTGGTCAATGTCGATTTTCGCTAAGCAAAGCAAGCAATAATCGCCTCTAGTTATACAAATTGATGACACACATCTGGACAGTGATTCACTGATCATTAGAAATGGATGTTTATTCATCGCCAGAGCACATGTGAAAATCATTGCATAAGGTCTATGATTGGTTAAGACGAAATCGGAAAAAATACGTCACACAGCTGAAAACGTGAGATTATGAGCCGGCTAAAATCTGGGGGGCGAAATTACCCTTTTGCCCCCAGGATTTTAGACTGGGGGCTTTTGGGTACCCTGCCCCCCGCAATCTGCCGTCCCTGATCTGCACATCCCAACATCATCATTATGACAAAGTACGGCTTCAACAGGATTATCATCCAACATCGTACATTTCCCGACGAGTGATAACAGTAAGGTTTGTGGGACGAATGTTTCGTAGGCATTTGATGGCCTACAAAATGTTACGGACATGAACCGTGAATGTTTGAGCGACGGGACTTTTGACCTTTGCTACGCTACTACCCCCGTCCTGCCCTCCCTGCCCCTCTTGGCATTTGACTGCTGACGACTACTGACGCAAACAGGGCATATTTACACCAGAAACACATAATTGTTGACAACCAGCAGAACTTAACCTTGATATTTTCATAACTCGTGAACTTCAATAACCTTTCAATTACCATACCCTTTAAATGTGATTGTCTGTGACCCCTCCGAGGTACGGTGCGTGGCTCGCCTCCTATGCAGAGCGTGTCGTGAGAAATCACTGACATTTTCCTTTCCTCGCGTGAGACGAATGTCACGTCACGCGCGGCTGGCGTGAGCGGCGTCTGCGCCGAGTATATACAGCATACACAGACCGCGGGAAACCGCACCCATATTTGTGTCAATATGTATGACGTCTGTTGCTAAAAATATAAGTGGTTTGAAAGTTGGTTTGAAAGTAGTTCACGGGTAGTTCGTATTCCCTCCTCGTTTTCAGAGAGGATTAAATATCACTGAAAAAGATTATTTGTTCTGTGTTATTTCTCATACGGAGCATCCCGCGACAAATCGACTGAGGAGTGGCACGCTCATGTCACCGATATTGACTTAACACGCGCACTGCCGGGGATTGATTTCCACTGCCCCCCCCCCCCTCCGGTTTTTTCATGTAGTGGGACAATGGCGGTGCACAGCGCCGCCAAATTTGGCACAGCTGTTTGGGCATCAATTACTCACAAAGCGTGAAATGTTTTACCTCGGGCCATGTCAGGTCAGGTCAACAGGTTAAGTCAAGGGACTTTAACTCCAAAAATGCTTGTGGTCGTGCCAAAGTCAGTGTTTGTCAGAGATTTGAAACTTGCAGGATTTCATAGGGTCATAAGTATACCTACAGTTCGTTTATCTCAAATTTGTGTATTGGTGACCTAAGGTAAGGTCAATTCTGTGACCATCCCATTATAAGTAAATGGAAAAATACACAAATGCTTCCTATATAGAATATACATTTTATCAGGCTCTTTCTTTCATTTCAATTCTTTCAGAATCATGCTATTTTAGCTTATTCTGGATGACCCATGTGCAGTTGTTGCTTAGTTACCTCTGCAAGGTCAGCTGAGGTCATCTGAGATCACCAGCACTTTTTGCCAATAACTCTTGATTATCGAGCGGGCGCGAAGCGCCCGTGATGTTTCTCGTCAACTTACTAGACAAATTTACATTTGACCCGACCCGACCCGGCCATACAGACGCTTTTCGGAAGCTAATACCTTTGCAACCACTGCTCTTATTGAGATCGAGTTTTCACCATTGGATAGGACCATCAAATCAATCTTGATTTTGTTATGGTGCGTTCTGATAGGGGTGGTATCACAGCGCGTGGCACCCGCAGACGTCTAATTTTTTTTTGGCGGATTCGAGAAAGGAGATCATGTACAATTTAATACAACTTAATTTGTATGTTGGCATGCATGGAGGCCTGACAATTTGTATGGAGGACTAAAAGGACTAAAAGGACTGTGTTACTACCACGTGTACTCCCGTACCGTTTCATATTTCAAACCTGTTTTAGCTTTACCAGTGCGCGTCCGCTCGGTCATCGCCCAACAAGGCGTTTTACTGGTAGAATAAAGATAGATACGTACGAATGACACCCTGGTGCTGTGTTTGTCTCGTCGAGTCGTATCGCCCAATATGCAACATGACCTACCTGGGTCACCAAATGACCTTGACATTAGGTCAAATTTTGAAGTTGACCTAACCAGATCACCATTAATATGTTTCGATGCGCCTTGACGAGAAAAACACGATGGTGTTACAATTACTGCTATATGCTACTAATACAAAGTTACTCATGACAAACTTTTTGAGAAAACAAATGTCATCGTGACATTTAGTGACCTCTGGAGTGAAGCCTAAACCGTTTACCTGATATAACATTGTATGACACCAAGTGCGATTGCGTTTTTCATGAGCTTTAGTTTTTTTCCCGTTTGTTCCTAGCTGTTATAGTTCCAGGGATATTTCGGGGTTTCTAGAGCATAGTCCTCAATTGGACAATTTGTCTTTTGATGACCTCTGGTGACCTCAATATTGACCTGAGCCAAATAATACTCGAATTAATTTCGAATGTCTTTATCAAGAGTTTTCGAACGCCTTTTCCGCGTCGTTTTCAAATTTCACTTTCCCCTTTCACTTTTTTCGAGTTAGAGGGAGGGGGTATCCGGTGAGGTTGCGGCTGCCCCCCCCCCCCCCCCCCCCCACTTTTCAAAACGTTCCTACGCTCATGCCGGTGCCTCCCCTCGCCACACAGCGCCGCCTACCGGCACGGCGCGGTCGTGGCCCTGGTACGCCGGGTCGCGGTGGTGCCCCTGGTACACCGGCGTGGTGGTGGCGCTGGACATCAACTATATACAAAGAGTGGCATTTTACTATTTATATAGTATTTATTATAGTATTTACTATCGCCATCACGAAAATACAAGTTTTTTTTTAAACTGCCATTGCGCTGGTGCCCCTGATATGCCGGTGGTGCCCCTGGGCCCCAGGGGGGGGGGGGGGAGTCATGACCCCCGTGACCCCCCTGATCCGCCACTGCTTCCTCCCCCGGGACCACTGGGGCAGAGGCAGTCAGTCAGCTATCAGTGCTTGCCAGAGACGGCTCTCGCCTGTCCCGCCCAGCTGCCGCCGTCTGATAGGGGACCATTCAAGCCGCCGGCAACTCGCCAGGGATAAACGATGGCCGCGGGCCGCGCACATACAGCTGCTACGCAGTGTAGGCTACCGCGGCGTAGTTGGGGGAGCCCGGTCTGGACTGGACAGCTGGACACGTTAGTCATTAGTGATCACACCGACTTGGGGTCGACGGTTCGACGGCACAACGCACCTCCACTCTCGGCTACCTACGCCACCGGGAGCCCCTGGGCTATGGTCCTCCTCCTCATGGGTGGAACTTTATATACTTTCGGGGTTGTAGCTACAACTGCATCCTCAAAAATTACAACCCCAATTATGCATATTACAACCCCAACATTGCCAGTAAATGCATAAGTAAATAAATACTGCGAACGGTACGCAAAATCACCAAAGGATGTTTTTCAATAACAATAGTAACCAGTATGGCGCTGTAGTTGGCGATGAACGAGCGAGCGCGAAGGAAATGTATGGTGATGTTGGTATGCGCAGTGCGCACGCATAAGGGTGCTGCTTTCCTAGTACTGTTGCCTGACACCACACCAAATTTCAACTCCATCGGGCAAGTAGTTTCTGAGATACAAAAAGGGGTGCTCACTTGCGCACGTGGAGTCACCCCCTGACTTGTGGGAAGGCGGTGGCTGAGGGTCCCTAACCACACACCAAATTTGCTCACAATCGGCCCAGCTGTTGCGGAGTTTTTGCGAGCAGGCACTTTTCAACACCCCTCACGCGGAACGCCCCACGCGCAGTGATAGTCACCCACGTGAGTCGGCACTGGTCTCAAACAGGGTAGGTTGGATGAGGCTACTCAGCAAAGAAGCCTGCTTGTCAATCGGACGTGCGGTTACAGAGATACCAGCTTCTGAAAAGCGTCGCCACGGGCCGGGTACGGCCGCTCATATTCCGATTTTCCCCTACTTCACGGAAGGACGAGCGAACTCGAAGGCGCTCGCACGTAATCACCGTTGCATTGATTGCTCTCAAATTACTAATATGACGTCCTGGTGTTATCCCGCCTTTACCGGAGGGTGATTCCCGGTTTGATTGATAATCAGTAATTTGATCCATAACTTCGTTTAAATGGCAGGAAGTGTGTACTAACGTGCATTATTATGTTCTTTGGAACATGAGATGCAAGGTAGAACTGTATAGAGGTATAGGGTTTTATTAACACGCGCCCTGGAGGGACTCTGCAAATTACACGCACTGGGGGGGGGGGGGGGGGGGCGGAAGATAAAGGCCCCGATAAGAAATACAATAACGAAAATTGTAGGGTGGAGAGGTTCTGTGGGGAACTCTGTTTTTTGAAAATTTCATGACCCTAGGATAGTATCTCCAAGGTCAAATGAGGTCAAATATGCTAAGATTTGATTGTTATGCGCTCCTTGGCTTGACATTGGTATGGAACGCAGTGATTGTGTGTATATGTATAAGTATTAAGTATATTGTCAAACAATAATTACCCATTACCCCAAAATGGGCTTAAATGATTTGTTGGAGAGTCTAATGATACAATAGGGATGATGGAAGTTGCATTTGACCTCACGCCATGTACATACCAGTAAGGCCCCGTAGTTGGCGATGAACGAGCGAGCACGAAGGAAATGTATGGTGAATCAAATTTGCATACAATCTGCCCAGCCGTTGCGGAGTTTTTGCGAGAAAGCAATTTTCAACACCCCTCACGCGGCACGCGCCACACGCAGTGGTAGTCACCCACATGAGTCAGCACTGGTCTCACACAGGGTAGGTTGGATGGGGCTACTCAGCAAAGAAGACCGCTTGTCAATCGGACGTGCGGTTGCAGAGATATAAGCTTCTCAAAAGCGTCGCCACGGGCCAGGTCTGGTCGGGTCGGGGCGAGCTGGGTCGGGCCGGGCCGCTCATATTCAGATTTTTCCCTTACACCACGGAAGGACGAGCGAACGCTTCGCGCTCGCTCGCTCGTAACAAAACAATTAATAAATATGAGCACAGAAAAGGAAAAACTTTAAAATGTTAGTCACGTTTGCCATAAAATAGCATTTAAAATCCAACAATACAACATATTATCCAAAAATTACTTTGAAAGACTATTTAGCTACCTGCATGTAGCCATGTATATTTCTAATGATTGTTTATTTACTCTCCATGGTGAAGCTGATGCTTCGATGCTAAGTGAGCTGCAGATTGTCGTGCGCGCGACTCTTTCTCTCATTTCGTTGCTGTTGATCCGGACATCCAGTTACTGTATGGTATGTACGTGCAGAATGTATCGGCGATCTTTCCGTAGCCAATCAGCAACGGATTGATAATTGGATGTTGGATAGTTGGGATAGTTCATGTATAGCTCGCGTTTCACTCAGTCATCTGTAAGCTGTTTGTGAAAATCAAAGAGATAATAAAACCTGTGTTAATTCTATGGTGTTTAACTATTGTCAATTTTGCAACATTTTTCGTTTTTGTTTCTTGAGTCGCTTCCCCCCCCCCCCGGTCGTCGACTAAATTACAACCCCAACGAAAAACAAAAAGTTCCGCCTCTGCTCCTCCTCACTGAGGACCCAGGGGGACAAACAACAACAACAACCTCCACTCTCCAGACGCAGACCGCGGAAGGCTCCGCTCATGGCCCTATTCGACGGCATAGATCAAATGACACGACGGAAATGACAACACTGCACCAGTCAGGCAAGTTGCAGACTCAGCTGCTTAAGCTCCAGACGTTTTAAAACCAAACCTTACCATAAACGCGTCATCTGACATACCTTCATTCATCCATTCATCTGCTTATTTGAATGATATGAAAGATATCATTTTAATACATTATTACTCGGCATAATAGGAAAACAAAGTTACGCAGTGAATCATTCTCATCACGCATTAATCATAAGGAATAACACCGGTGCTTATAATAGCCCCAACTCTGGCTATATTTCTCTGAACTAATCCAGAAGCCAGAGTATGCGAAGCTGACACGCGGTTTTCAACCTGTTCAGCTGAGCGACTAGACAAATGTTCATTGCACGCAGATATCTGGTTATACCGGGTGATTCAAAAAAGTGTCTCGCATTTGTTTTGACGATACTTCAAAAACTTAGGATCACATTAACATATTTATTACATCATTCAAAACAGCATTCGGTGGAGATTTGGTGATCACCTAGTCACAAGTCTTGGAGTACAGGGTACGATCAGGAGAGTACGTGTTCCAGATGACGTCCATATCGTGAGGTGCACAGGTCAGCTCTGCGCTTGACCTCCGCTACCACTCTAGCGCAGTTTTTTTTTTGTATTTTTTGTTTGTTGTAAAAACAAAAACAAATGTATTTGGATTTCTCAAAATTTTGAATAAAAAAAACTAAAAAAATGGAGATAGCAGTTTGATGCCCGGTCTATTGTCAGTAATTTGATATAAAACAATTTAGCTTATCTCAAATATCGTACCCTTGACACCGTTTTCCGCAAACCATTATTTTGCAACAAAAACCGAAGAACATGACGTCACTCTGACGTCATTCCCGGTTGACCTATCATAGCCTCATATTTTTCCTTTTGCCAACATGTGTAGAATTGATGTGAGAGAAGGTACTGCAAGTTTGTTGACGATACCGGTGTTCGTTTAGGAGTTATTGCAAAATAACGGGGGGGGGGGGAAATAGTCCCCCCCCCAGGTAAGTCGCGGGTTAAGGGCGCAAAACCATGCCCAGGGACTTTTCGAGCATGCCCCGGGCCCATTGAGCCCACTCAGTGACTCAGGGGTCCCCAAAACCTGCCCAGTGGCCTCTCGAGCATGTCCATGGGCCCATTGAGTATGTTCAGGGGCCTCTCGAGCCTAGCCAGGGGCCCATTATAGTCTGTTTTGGGGCCTCTTGAACCTGCTCAGTTTTCCCAGAGGCCCATCGAGTCTGTTCAGGGGTCTCTCGAACCTGCCCAGGGGCTATTAGAGCCTGCCCAGAGGCCTCTCGAGCTTGCCCAGGGACCCATTGAGTCTGTTCAAGGGCCTCTTGAACCTGTCTAGGGGCCATTATAGTATGCTCAGGGGCCTCTCGAGCTTTCCCAATGGTCCATTGATCCTGTTCAGGGGCCTCTCGAACCTGCCCAGGGGCTATTTGTCTGCTCAGGGGCCTCTCGGCTTGCCAAGGGCCATTGAGTGTGCATGGCCCTCTCGAGCTTATCCAGAGGGCCATTGAGTCTGTGAACGGGTCCCTCGAGCCTGCCCAGTGGTTGCTAGCCGTCGCCTGGAGCGCCTGCTATGGCTGGAGCGCCTGTTATCCGTGGTCGGCGCGGTCATAATGAGCGGTAAGGTGCTGTACTCTGACCCACCTGGTGCAATGTTTTCTTGAGTTTAAAAATGGTAATTTGATGTCTGATGCTTTTTCGAATTCGGGGGGGGGGGGGGGGTAGTACAAAACAATTGAACAATTTTCATCTCAGGAGAGTGTGTGCTGCAATATTTATCAGCCAGGGGCATCGCCGACGAGAGGGTCGGGGGAGGTCTGTGCAACCCCCCCCCCCCCCTAGAAGGCGGGGAGGGGGTCGACCCCCCCCCCCCCCTTGCGGGAAAAATTAACAATTTATCGTACAAAATGCCTTTGCAGTGCAGTCAAAATCCAGCTATCAAGTGTCAAAAACTAGAAAATTTCGCACCGCTTCGCGGTATGACACAAGTTTCGCAATTGCTTATACAAATTTGGAAAATGTGGAAAAGAATTTAATTAAGTGTCTTGCAGAGGCTCTCCTTGGCGGTAATATCCAGGGCCCATTCCCTTCATCAAATATTCACTTTTAAGTTTGCAGGCTACATGTTTAGCTAGTTTGCCGAGTTCCCAAAAAGGCGACGCGAACGCAAAGACGAGGAGATTGGCACCCGGAAGCTGCTCCAGCGGTGCACAATTTGCTGGACCGAAGAGCTAATAGTGGAAACAGGCCAGGACCATCTCCCCAAGCCATCTCACCTCACGGTCTGGTTCCAATATTAACATTTCGTTTTCCAGGACCTAAAATTAAAATTTCACGCCGCTTCCCTGCGTCACATCGGTAGTCATCGTCATAACGAAGCCATAGCCATCGTCATCGGTTCGTCGTAACGCTGAATTGAATGAATAGCATTTTTAGCTTATTATCCGAGCTACTAGGCCCACCGCCTATATTTCTGGGTTTTATCAGGCAAAACCGTAAAAATTTCGCGCCGCGAAGCGGCGCTAACTAACAAGTACATACCTATCTACTATAACATGAAAATCCACATAAAAAACTGCAAAGGCTTAAATATACGTATCAAAATGGGGGGACATTTTTTCGTCCTTTCAGCCGCCCCCACACTCAAAAGCCGACCCCTACCTGTTGTCAGCTAAAATGTTTTATCTCCTGTATGTAACAATACAAATTAGTAATGCGCTCAGTACAATGCCTACTGAGGGTCCTGATCCAATCCAGCTCATCAAAAGTAGACGAAGAAAAATTGTTAAAAAGGGGGCCTCACAAAATAAAGTGGCCGAAATCCGTAGAGCTTTTCATATCCAGGGGTATTTTTTGGGGATGGGGCCTCTCCCAGGGGGCTTGCCCCCTTTTTCTGAAGGTCTGGCTGCGTCACTGTAGGTACCTATACAAGGAAATTCATTCACGCGCTCCTCTGCCACCCAGCAGGCAGCAAGACCAAAGGCTGCGACGCTGCGTGTAAAATTATACCTTCGTTGGTTGTGAATCACTCCAAAATAGCGTCAGACGCGCTACTTTCCCTATCCCTACTGCTACCAAAATGCTACCAAATAGAGGAAACACGAACGAGGCAAAAAGAAGATTTATTTCGTAAGAAGGTATTTTTCGCAGGCAGGCAAAAAAAGTGTTCCGCTCAGCCACCCGAGCGGCGCGGCCGACCCTTGTCAGAGACTGTAGTGGGTGGAGCCGGCCGTGAGAAACTTATGATGACGTCATGCGTCATACAAAAGAGAAACTTGCCGATTTCTCCAAGGATATCAAGGATAAGGTCATATTTGTATTTTTCAGCTCAAGATACCCATTACTGCAAAATTTCCAGAAATCGGCCAAGGTGGGTGCTTCCTTTATCAAACAAGCTGCACTTACCGAGTTATCTTCTTGATTTCCGCACAAACCTGACTACAAATACAATGGAGGAGTTCTGAGCAGAGTTTTTCTTCTTCATAGTTTAGCAGCGCCTCGTCGACACAGTTTAGCAGCGCCTCGTGACAATATGACGTGCACGTGCACCCAGGGTCGGCCGATATGAACCCGGCGTGTCCATCTTCTGTATTAAATTTACATTATATCCCAACAGGCAGGCGTCAAATGATAATTATAAGCCGAACCGGGGCTTAGCATAGCATTTTATCAGACCAATCAACGCAATGTCGTCATCATTGGGAAACAGCACGCCAGCAGAAACACAAACTGCAGTAATTGTTCAGTGTTTATCTGGCTTACCTGGGCACCTTTCTCAACGGCCACCCTCAGCACCAGGCGACCAATCCGCCCAAAGCCGTTGATTCCAATCTTAGACATGGTGAACGGTTCTGAGCCCTGAAAAAGCAGGAACAACCGTCAACCACTGCAATATACCAGTATCCACAATGCAAACATCATTTACGATATCACAAAATCAAACCACTACTTACAAAATACGGCAGACATCGCTTGTAACCTTGTTTAAGCGTATGTTTTAACCGATGTATAACTTTCAAAAAGAAAGAGAAAGGACAATTTCATACATGATCGGGATGCGTGAAAAAGTCCATAGTAAAGGGAAAAAACCATTTGTTGCATGGTAACGGTCTTAGTCTACATACGGATCTCGCATTGAAGTAGCACTGTCACGCTGCACCAACCAGGCATCCAGAAGAGTAGACAAGACTCAATTACGTTCACTGATGGAATCAGGATGGATCTATCAGCAACGGACGCAACGGCGGCGTTAGTTCGCATCCGGAGCGGAGCGCATGCGCCCCACATGTGCAAGGGTCACCCGGGCCGTCAGCAAGGTCAAATTATCCTCCTGAGATTGGAGAATCGATGGAGCTGACACATCCCACGGCACTGGCGCACGGCGAACATCATTGGACCGATTCTCAGGACGGACTACGTGCTGCAATATAAACTGCGACGTTATACTAACACTGGCAGTCCACTGCTGCGGAATACGGGAACTTGCGTATTTGTCCGGTGCATGAAAATAAACTGTGCGCCAGACTGCAGAAATTCTGAAAATGTATGCGCCATGCTTTACAAGCGCAGAACAAATGAGTCTCGAGAAGCGCTGTCGAGAGGAGAGCGAAGTGCAGTGTTGACGCAATTGTGCGGTCTCCGGTTCTTCACCAGCAACCTCCGCCCATCATCGTCTATACAGCACCACGGACCGTTCACAATGACCGCGACACCACAGACGCCGCACGAGGCGTGCACATTACAGACAACACCGACATGTTAGGTAAATAAATAAACTGGCCCGAGGGAGGCCGGCCGGAACAGACCATAGCGCGCTGTTCCCTGTCTACTGAGCGGCGCGACAGGCGGTGCGAGACGGGCCGCGCCGGGCAGGGCGGGGGCGGGGCCGGGGGCGGGGGCAGGGGCGGGGGCGGGGGCGGGGGCGGGGGCGGGGGCGGCAGCGGTGCAACCCGTAGTCACGCGCCGACCACAGCCGTCGCCTCCACCGCCACCGCCGCCGCGGTCCCGCCACTCGGCCGGCGGGCAGCCGACGCGAGACAGCGCTCCACCCCGGCGTCTAAACAAGACCGGCGGCCGGCAGCGGGCTGTGTCCGCTGCTCCGCTGCGGTTGACCGGTGCCGCCCAGCCCCGGTGGCCAGTGGCCGTGTGATGTGGTGGCGCACGGCGGCGGCGCTCGTGATGGCCTGTGTTGTGACCTGTCACCGGGAGGAGGAGGAGGAGGAGGAGGAGCCGCCAGTGAGCAACTGCGAGCCTCGCCCCAGCAGCCGACTGTCGGCTCACCTAGTGGTGCTTGAGGGTCTGCCGGCGGCGTTGCACTGCCGACTGGACGCGCGTCGCAGCAGCACCTCCTGGTCGCGAGTCGACTCGCACCGCTCGTATCAACTGGCCATGACCATCAACTCGTTCGTGCACGTGGACGAGCCGCGCTTCAATCTGGTGAACGCCAACCGGCCGTGGCCACACTGGGTACTGGTGATCGCGAGGACGCGCGCCGCCGACGCCGGCCTCTACCGCTGCAGCGTCATCTACGAGTCGGCGCACCAAGCTGACCGGCCGACCAGCGCGCTGGTGCGGCTGACGGTGCTGTCGCCGCGGAGGACCGTCATCGGCGGACCGCGCCGCCGGCACGTGCACGGCGGCCAGCAGCTGCAGGTCAGCTGTGCGGCCAACGTGACCGGCCGGCCGCTGACGTGGACCCGGGACGATGAGTCGGTGGTCGCTGACGGCCAGCGGGTGACGGTGGACAGTGGGCCGCTCTGCAGCCTCCTGACAGTGCGCGACGCTCAGTCGTCCGACACGGGCAGCTATAGCTGTGAGGTGGCCGGCCTGAGCAGTGACAGTGTTCATGTGGACGTGCTCCCCCGCGACGGCGAGGAGAGGAGACACGCCAAAAGCGCTGCCACCGTGCTGAGAGACTGGCCATATCAAATTATATTTATCACAATTACAATTGCAGCAGGTTTTAAACATGTTTATGATGTTTGAAATGGAGTACTGCAGTGTGGATTTGTATCGTCGCGAACTGATGCATTTCAGTGTTTGTTGGTACTGATCGTGTAAGGTTAAAAGACCGTATCAAAGAGAACCTTAATTTTTAATTAACGGCCATTTATTAATAATCGGCTACATACCAACCAGTTCAGTATTATGACATGCATAATGTGTACTCTTCAAGTGACTTGGTCTCATCGATATTTCCTTAGCTGAAATATTTATATATGTTCCATTTGTGCTTGCGCGTGTAATGTTTATGTACCAAGAGTTGCAACTACGATTAAAAAAAAAACATTTTGCATTATATCTCTGATGACTAGGTATAATAATATTTGTTATGGAAAAAATGAGGTCGAAATCTATTCCTCTGGCAGTGTTAAATGACCAATTTGTATTTAATACGCGACCTGCAGCCTGCAGGAGTTAAATGATATACGCCGTGTAGGGGATGGGACAGGACTTTCCTTCCGCCTACAAAAGCGATCTAGTAATTATCAAACAAGCTCAACCCATAAGACGTTGAACTGCTGGGCTAGGACGATAAACAACGACAACCAGGTCATATAACAATGTCATTTTAAGAAATTACTTGTCCCTTTTAACACCATAAATACCCCCAGAAGTTTGTATATTGCCCACCAAAATTATTGCAGATGCTTCCTGCTCGCTGTCAATGCGGACTGCGAGTAAGAAGTGCAAAAGCTGCACCTGGCACCTCCAGGCTGCAACTGTTACTTGTTAAAGGAAATAATTCACCTTGGATTTTTTTTAACCAAACACGATTTGATTATATTGTTTAATACAATTTCTTTTTATATTGTCATAAATGGCCTCATATCGCGCCGATTCAGGACAGAAGGCCGTAAATTTGTATTGTTTATCAAAACTATATGCATACTCTCTGAGTCAGAGTCCTGACGTCACGCGAATGTAAAAAAATGGTTCAGCCAATCAGATTCGAAAGTAGTCGCGTAAGGATAGACTCGCATTGGAGATGTGCCAACCGGGCGGCCGGCAGTTCGCTTGCTAGCACCAGCTGCAAGCTGATTGGCTGATGGTATAGCCTCTGCCCGGGCTAGAACCAGTACAACATTCTTTCGCCAGCACCGCATTCCTTCGCCAAAAACTCAAATATATTCGGCTGGAGAGTCTTTTCAGTCAATACAACTTGCAGATAGGGATTTCCCAACACGGGCTACAAAACTGCTATCTCAGTTTAAAACTAATATTGAAGGTCAACTATTTCCTTTAAGCATGAGTAAGTTGGTACGGTTGTCACCAGATTCCAACTGCAGATGTATTGCAAACAGCAGACAACTGGCGGATTTGCCTTTACATTAAAGGAAATAGTTCACCTTCAACATTAGTTTTAAACTGAGATAGCAGTTTTGTAGCCCGTCTTGGGAAACCCCTATCTGTAAGTTTTCTTGACTGAAAAGACTCTCCAGCCGAATATATTTGAGTTTTTGGCGAAAGAATGTTGTACTGGTTTTAGCCCGGGTAGAGGCTATACCATCAGCCAATCAGCTTGTAGCTGGTGCTAGCAAGCGATCGCCGGCCGTTGGTTGGCACATCTCCAATGCGAGTCTATCTTTACGCGACTACTTTCGAATCTGATTGGCTGAACCATTTTTTACCTCCAATACGAATTGGCGCGATATAAGGCCATTTTTGACAATATAAAAATAAATTGTATTAAAAATATAATCAAATCGTGTTTGGTAAAAAAATTACAAGGTGAACTATTTCCTTTAACATGCTGACTGTAATCACGCATATATCGATACAAAAGCCCAGTGCTGCCCAGAATGACATGGTCAGAAACCGGCGAGGTAAATCTCCTTCAAGCTTATACAGCAGTGGTTCTCAAACCCTTCTCATCTGCGACCTCTCCAAGCGACTTGGGGTACAGATGTGGTCCCGTGAATAACATCCAGCCATTATGCTAATTATCTGATCGTCAGTGGTTCCGCAGCCCCTCCAAATTATATAGCGACCACCCGCGAGGGCCGTACATCCCAGTCTCGTAAAACATGTTCTAGAGCGTTATTAAATATTAGTTTGTTGCTACTTGCTAGCTCCGCATTTCTAGTGCAAATTTCAGGCAATTTGGTACATTCTATTCTACCCTACTAGTAATGTGACCCAAGATTCCTTAACCCGCGCCGTGCCGGGGGGGGGGGGGGGGGGGGGGGGGGGGGGGGGGGCGTTTAGACGCCCCCCCCCCCTCCGTTTTTTGCCAATAGCTAAAAACCGTTGAAGCCAGGTAGCTGAAATTTTCAGTACCTGTCCGCTGAACATTTTTACAACTTTTGTGAAACCAAAAGTTTCAGGTCTTATCAGGTCAGGTCACCAGGTCAGGTCACGTGACCCAACCTCAGAAAAAGTTTGTGGTCGTGCCACGTCTACAGTTTCCGGGTGATCACTTTTAAACTTTTAGAGTTTGATAAGGATATCATTACCTACAATTTGCATATCTCGGATTTTTTATTTGGTGACCTAAGGTCTGATCGATCACGTGACCTTCCCCATTATAAGTCAATGGGGAAATATTGAAATGCTTTGCTTTCCATGTAAACGCATCCAATCAACGTTTTTTCTTCAGGATCATGTGGTAATAGACCATTCTTCATTACCCAGATACTATTTTGGTTTATTTGACCCCCCACAAGGTCATCCGAGGTCACATGAGCTCACATACACTTCTTTGCCAATAACTTTTGATCGAAGAGAGATAGAAACTTGAAGAAGGCACGAATGTGATTTTCTCGTCAAGACGCATCGACTCATATGCAACATGACCCACCGTGACTGACTTGGTCACCATGTGACCTTCACCTGAGGTCAAAAAAAAAATTAATTGACTTTCCAAGGTCAAGATGTATATTTTTCGATGCGCCTTGCCGATGGAAACACGATGGAGCCACAATCAATGCTCTATCTTGAATAGCAAAAAAGTTATTCGCGAAAAACTTTTTCCAAGATAACAGCCATTTTGACCTTTGATGACCTCTGGAGCCTCAACTATTGACCTGAACTCAAATCTGACGGTAAAACGTTACTGGAGCGTTTCAAGAGCTATCTATTGCTTTTTTTTCGGTTTCGCCCTAGCTATCATAGTTCCCGAGATATCGTGGGATTTCAGGATCAAGTTACCTAAAACGGGAAAATTTGACCTATGATGACCTCTGGTGACCTCAATAATAACCTGAGCGAAAAAATGACTAAAGTAGTTTCTAAATCATTGTTGACGAGCTTTCCAACGCTGTTTTTCGTTTTGCGCTACGTTGCCTAGGAGCAGAGTTAGAAGGGGGGGGGGGGGGCGTCGAAACGGCGAAGGTGGCGCCGAGCACCGGCACGGCGCGGGTTAAAGGGAGTGTGCCTACTGTTTTGGAATGTCAAAAAATATTTTTCATACGGTAAGTAGCTATTGGTTTGATTGTTGGATATGATTAAATTCACATCTGGAGCCCCTTTAGCTGAATTTTCACTTATATTGTTTTTTGCTCATTTTTTGTTTCAATATCTATAAAACGATCGCCACTATAGTGATGTTATGTAAAACGGGGCACATAAGACAATACAATTACGGTCACATCATGCAAGATAGAGAGGCAAGTTTTGCACAGCATGTTTTTGCCACTCCGAACTTTATTATGTGCAAGTTTCGTAGCTCTAAATTGATATCTTTGTCGAAAAATGGTCATCGGCCATCATCAAAACGGCCATCATCGACAAGCATGATAGCCGTCCAGGTTCTGTTCGGCGCGCGCACGAGCTGTTTTGTCGAATTGCTATTGGCCGGCGCTAACAATAGCTAGCAGTTTAATCAATAGTTGCCGTGCTTCTAGTAGCGGAAGCCCTCTGGAGTCTACCCGAGAATTTTGTGATTCCATCACGTTCCAGAGTCTTTGGAATATCGCAGCAACTGGGGTGAATCTGGAGAAATGAAATAATGGCTCAATTCCGAAAATTATGTTCTACAGACCAGTGTCAATAACCCAAAATAAGCGATGTCAGTAGGCACACGCCACACTCCCTTTAATAAGGTTTGCCCACGAGGGAGAAATGACTCCCGTTGTAACGTCACAGTATTTGGCAGTGATATGGTAGTAAATAAACAAGGCATCTTATCTATAGCGCCGGCAAATCAGTCTAAGCCAATCTTACTAGTCTGGTCAATTATAGACGTAATGCGCTGCGGGCACGGTCACAGAGCACGCATGCCTATCGCGCGGTTGGATTGAGACTAGCACAGACTGGGCAAGTAATTCAATTTTAGATACTGGTGTTTAAGTAGAAAGTCGTGCGCTGACTGGAACCATGGTGTTTACCAAACAGCCACCGGTTCTCACGTTTTCATTGTTCTTTTTGTGATTTAAGCAGTGATTCAAGATAAGATGCGTAAATAATGAAGCGTTATGTGTTTGGGAATAACAAAATCCATATTTGATGTTCTAATTACTTCGTATTTTGAACTAAACAAATTACAGTATCATAGGGCACCTAAGTTAATTAAGATTACTAGGAAACAAACCTTAAAATAATAAGCGTAGTAATTAAAGTTAATGTGAGGATAATCAATCATCTAATGTGATTCTGATCATACTAAGAATATTCAAATATAAAACAAGCATTACTTTTTTAATATTAGTCGGAAATAGCAGCATATGAAGACCGTAATGGAAGCAAGTGCATTCAAGTGAACATTTAAGGGAAGAAGATGAGCACAGAAAGCGAATCAGATTCCTCAGATGATGTTGGGGGATAAGACCAAACACAAGGTGTGTGTGGGTAAGCGCAAGTGAAAAAAAACAGGCCCACTTGAGCATCAATCTGTCTGAAATGCTTTACATCAGGAAAATGGGAAGGTCGGATTACGTCATTATGACGACCGGGACCGGGATGCCACCGGGATGCCACATATGGGAGTGACCGGGATGCCACATTTGGTGAAGAATTACTGGCTTTGCAAACTGGAGTGTTGGCGTCACTTGGTTTTCAATTTTGTTTTCTCTCCTAGTTATGATAGAGGAGCTTAGGCACAAGTTAGGGGGATACATTTTACATATGATGATGCTGACGCCTACATATTACAGAGACAAACAGAAACATTCAAATTCTTTAAAATAAACAAGGACGTAACTGTCACGTCACCCACCTGAGATAATTAGTTGATGGACGGTCAGATATGCACGATATATCGATGGCAGTATCTATCGGGCCGATAACGTTTCACAGCAGCCCGGTAAAAAGGATATTTCTCGATAAAAAACTATTTTTAATTTTGCTGAATCTTTGAATGGATGAATCAGCAAAATGATTTTCAAGGGAGCAGAGGATAATCAATTATTCTTCCGGACATTCTTCCCCGAATAAATTATTTGAGGAGATATTCACTCTGCACGTGAACATTTGACTGTCGGTGCCATCGCAATGAAGAAATACTCCCAACAACATTTCATTGATTCTTGTCTCTTCTGGGGTAATACTAATTTTGTCGCAAGTAAATATTTCAGAAGAAACATAATGAACCAGAACGATATGATAAAATGGCGCGACGAATGAACAAGGTTTTAACTACGCGGAATTGTTTGGTTAAATGTTTGCTGGAAATGCTACAGCGGGGCTGATCACCGTCTCACTTGTTAATTCAGGCATCACAAATATATCTCACTTTTTTTGCGACACATTACGAACGAAACCGGATTGCGCCACATATTAATTTGGGCACAATCAAAAAATTAAGTTTCGCGACTTACACTGATAATTGTTTTTAAACCTGATGTCAATGTGCTTTACTAGAAGTAGACACTTACCGCACGCTAATATTTGTATCTGTTTGCGCAGATAATTATAGCACACCTGCAATTTGGCCGGAATTCATAGGCGATCAAGGTAGTCCTGTCCATTCCCTTTTCCCTAACATTTCCCAAGCTCAGGAACTCGCTAGTGTGAAACGATCGGGCCAGCAGGGGTGTGGCTTCCTATCTCTTTGTGGATGCCAGGGCACCCACAAAGTTTAAATGGGCACCCACAATAGTCCTTCGGCACCCACAATCAAGAACATGTTTTCAAATGCATAGTATAAATAACTAAACGACTTTTAAGGTCAGGAATTCGCTGAACGTCAGCTGTCACTATTTAAACGATTTAACAGTAGGTCTTTTACCAGGTATCAGATTTAAATCTTCCCAACCGTTAGGAGAGCACTTTTGCTTTCAGAAAGTCACAACATAAATTTTGTCATGGCATAAGCTGTCAAGAAACTGAGTATTTGTGTTCATTCAAACCTTGTTTCATTCCATCCTGAAAATTGTTCAATGGGTTCAATGCGCATGAATTTACTTTAACTTCTATATACATTGGGAAAGGCGGAGAGTCCCGACCACCTTAGCTTTGAAAGGTGTTCCAAAGAAACTAAAACCGATTCCAATTTTTGACCATAAACGCGCTAGGTTAATAAATGTTCTCTGTATAGGCAGTAAATGGACGAACGCATTCTAATAAAAACAAACTATACTTTTAGGCGCTTCCGCAAGACCTTGCATTTTTATGGGATAGCCCGACTGGCGATCACCATAGAATAGCTAGGTTAATAAATGTTCTCTGTATAGGCAGTAAATGGACGAACGCATTCTAATAAAAACAAACTATACTTTTAGGCGCTTCCGCAAGACTTTGCATTTTTATGGGATAGCCCGACTGGCGATCACCATATAATAGTATTGTATTCACTTGAACTTTGTCTTTGCCTCGCCCTCAAACGTTAATAAAGTCTTCTTCGTAATACTAGTGTATAATAAGTATAATGTATAATAATAGTGTAAGTGTATAATAACAAGTAAAACGCCTTTTTGGGCGATGATCGAGCGGGCCCGCTCTGGTAAAGCTAAAACAGGTTTGAAATATGAAACGGTACGGGAGCACGCGTTGTAGTAACAAATAGTCCGTTTAGTCCTTTTAGTCCTCCATAAAAATTGTCAGGCCTCCATGCATGCCAACATACAAATTCAGTTTTTTTTTACAAGCGAGCGCCTCACGCTCGCTCGTCCTTCCGTAGTGTATGGGACACAATCTGATTATGAGCGGCCCGGTCCGTAGCGACGCTTTTGAGCTCATATCTCTGCTACCGCACGTCCGATTGACAAACGGACTTCTTTGCTGAGCAGCCCCATTTAACCTACCCTATTTGAGACCAGTGCCGACTCATGTGGGTGACTACTAGTGGTGCCAGTTTCATAAAATATTCGTCCAATGTCCGACCGATGTCCAAGACCATGGTCAGCTGTCCGTCCGAAACCCTCTGAAAATCATTATTTGTCCGAAATTTGTCCGAAAGCAGAAAAAGTGTTTGATATGAAAATTAATTACCCATGTAGCACACTTTCTTTTTAATACAAAAAGTAACTAAGTGATTTTCGCGACAAGCCATCTTTGGGCATTGGATGTCCAAAAATGTCCAAAGAAATATGTCTATGTCCGTCCGAAAACCGAATCGGTCTTCGGACAAATTCGGATTTCCGAAAATAATTGTACCGATTGGCACCACTAGTGACTACCACTGCGCGTGGCGCGTGCCGCGTGAGGGGTGTTGAAAAGTATTTTCTCGCAATAACTCCGCAACGGCTGGGCAGATTATGTGCAAATTTCGTGTGTGGTTAGGGAAGGGACCCCTCAGCCGCCACTTTCACACAACTCAGGGGTGGTGTGACTGCACGTGCCCACGTGCACACCCCTATTATATATCTCAGGAACGGCTGAACCGATTGTGTTCAAATTGGGTGTGTGGTTAGGGATCTCTCAACCGCCAGTTTTCCACAAGTCAGGGGTGGGTGCCTCTGCACGTGCGCACCCCTATTCTGTATCTCAGGAACGGCTGATCCGATTGTGTTAAAATTGCTGGGTGTTTAGGGACCCAGTGTACTAGCATTGGAAAATTTTGGTGGAAATACCACCCTATGGATACTATTTTTACACTCTTTTCCCGAGTTTTACTGTGAATTTTCCACTCCTTAGTTTACAATGTTTGGGTAATTGGAACCCTGATAATGATTTATGGATGTAATGATGGGGTTGGCCTGTGTATAGGGAAAGACAGGTAAGAATTATCATAGGTAGCTAATAACCAATTCTGGTGAGCAGGTAATTGGATATTGATAAAGCTGAGTAATGTTTTTTTTTGCATCGATTTTCCACTCTTTAAGCCTTTTTTAGACAGAATTTTCCACTCCGCACCCCATCTCCAAAGCAATTCTAGGACTCTGTAGGGACCTCTCAGCCGCCGCCTTTCCACAAGTCAGGGGTGGGGTGGCTTTGCACGTGCTCACGTGCACACCCCTATTCTATATCTCTGGAACGGGTGAGCCGATTGTGTTCCAATTTGGTGTGGGTTAGGGATCTCTCAGCCGCCTCTTTCCCACAAGTCAGGGGCAGGCACGTAGCCAAGGGGAGGGCGGCGGGGGCGGCCGCCCCCCCCCCCCCCCCCCCCCCCTAGAGGCCCCTTTTCGGCGCGCGCAGCGCGCCGAAAAGGGCCGACGAGACCGCGCGAAGCGCGGTATCATAGGCTCTTTACTACACGAAGCGTGGTCTTTAGAGAGTTTAGCGGACTTCAGAGGCCCTCTCGGGCCACCAGGGCCCTCTCTGAAACACCAGAGGGCCCCTCTGACGTTCAAAAGAGCCCTGTGCATGTCAGAGGGGTCCCTGGCCAGACCGAAAGGGCCCCTGCGCGGGTCAGAGGGCCCCCTGAGCACGTCGAATGGGCCCCCTGAACACGTCGAATGGGCCCCCTGAACACGTCGAATGGGCCCCCTGAACACGTCGAATGGGCCCCCTGAACACGTCTAATGGGCCCCTAGCCAGCACAGAGGGGCCCCTGGGCAGGTTGAGAGGCCCCTGAGCATGTTTACAGGGCGACAAAGCGGCAAGCGCAGTCCTTTGCCAGGTCATAAGGGCCCCTGAGCAGGTTGGAGGGCCCCTGGACAGACCAGATGGCCCCTGGGAAGTTAAGAGGGCCCCAGTGCAGGTCAGAGGGGCCCTGAACAGACCAAAAAGGCCCCTAGGTGGGTCAGAAGGGCCCCTGAACATGCCGAATGAGCCCCTAGCCAGCACGGAGGGGCCCCAGGGCAGGTCGGAGGGCCCTCGGAGCATATCGCAAGGCGACAAAGCAGCCAGCTTAGTCCCTTGCAAGGTCGGAAGGGCCCCTTATAAGGTTAAAGGGCCCCTGGAGAGACCAGAGGGCCCCTGGAAAGTTAAAAGGACCCCTGCACAGATCGGAGGGGCCCCTGATCAGACCGAAAGGACCCCTGGGCGGGTAAGAAGGCCCCCTGAACATGCCGAAGTGGCACCTGGCCAGCACGGAGGGGCTCCAGGGCAGGTCGGAGGGCCCCTTGAGCATGTCGGCAAGGGCGACAAAGCAGCCAGCGCAGGCCGACCAGAAGAGTCGCTGGGCCGATCGGAGGGGCTCCTGGGCAAGTCAGAGGGGCCCCTGGCTAAACTGAAAGGGTCCCTGGGCCGGTCGGAAGGCCCCTTGAACATGCCGGATGAGTTCCTAGGCAGACTGGAGGGGCCCCTGGGCAGGTCGGAAGGGCCCCTGAGCAGGGGCGGCGGATTGCGGGGGCAGGGTACCCAAAATTCCCCCCAGTCGAAAATCCTGGGGGCAAAGGGTAGTTTTGTCCCTCCCCCTAGATTTTAGCCTGCTCAATCTGGGGCAACATGACCCTTCCCCTCCCCAGGATTTTCATTTGAGGGGGGATTTTGGGTACCGCAATCCACCGCTCCTGCCCCTGAGCATGTCGGCAGGGCGACAAAGCAGCCAGTGCAGTCCCTGGCCAGGTCGGAAGGACCTCTGAACAGGCCGAATGGGCCCCTTGACACACAAAGGGGCTTCTTGGAAGGTCAGAGGAGTCTGGTGAGACCGGAAGGGTCAAAGCACGTAGAGATCGCAGATGAATATTAAATACAAAGAGGACTTACTCCACAATACAAATATTAAAAGCGGAGCGTTCGCGTATATTGTAACACCCTTCGTCAGGGTGCTACAATATACCCGAAAGATCCGATTTTATTTTTTCCTGTAGAGTAAGCCCTCTTTGTATTATATATATATCACCTACTCCACATCATGTCTTTTCGCTTCGCGGATCCCAGATGAGTCCCTGCACAGGTCGGAATGGCGTAGAAAAGGTCAGAAGGGCCCCTAGACGATCGGAAGGGACCTTGGGCCTTTCAACAGTAAGAACACAGTTGTACAGGGAATAAAACTCAAAATTTTCGCGACGCTCCGCGGCGCAATTGAACTACACATTCAATTATATGCGGGTTAGGAAAAAATCGGTCAGTTTCTCGGCGCATTTATGTGTTATGTTGCTACTTTCATATATTATTGGGCAAAATAGTTAATTTTAGCACCTTTTCCCCGCACCTTTAAACGCACAATATAGCAATTTTAGAGGTCCGCACCATACGCAATGCGACGCATTGATGAGAAAGCAACCCAGGGCATAATACTCAAAATTTTCGCGCCGCTTCGCGGCGCAATTTGTTTAAGAGCTCCAGGTCTTGAGCTTAAAAAAATATTCCATGCCATACCTGCCATACTGCATTCTCCAGCCTTGTAACGTGCCTTTTCATGCGTTTTTTTGTTTGGGGGGGGGGGGGGGGGGGGGGCCTTTAAACGCTTGAGAAGCGGCCCTTTCAACGCTCGGGAAGGGGCCCTTTCGAGGCGCCGCCCACCCCCCCCTGGACGAAATCCTGGCTACGTGCCTGGTCAGGGGTGGGGTGGCTTTGCACGTGCTCACGTGCACATCCATATTCTATATCTCTGGAACGGGTGAGCCGATTGTGTTCAAATTTGGTGTGGGTTAGGGATCTCTCAGCCGCCTCTTTCCCACAAGTCAGGGGTGGGGTGGCTTTGCACGTGCTCACGTGCACACCCCTATTCTATATCTCTGGAACGGGTGAGCCGATTGTGTTCCAATTTGGTGTGGGTTAGGGATCTCTCAGCCGCCTCTTTCCCACAAGTCAGGGGTGGGTGGCTTTGCACATGCTCACGTGCACACCCCTATTCTATATCTCTGGAACGGGTGAGCCGATTGTGTTCCAATTTGGTGTGTGGTTAGGGATCTCTCAGCCACACTTTCCCGCAAGTCAAAGATGGGTGGCTCTGCACGTGCGCACTTTTTTTTGTATCTCAGAAACTACATGCCCGATCGAGTTGAAATTCCCCATACATTTCCTTCGCGCTCGCTCGTTCATCGCCAACTACGGCGCCTTACTGGTATTAAATTGTTCATGATCTCCTTTCTCGAATCCGCCAAAAGGGAGTACGTCCTGAGCGCTGCATGCTTCAGCGTATACAAACGAATGCTTAGATTAATAATGCCATTTTTGATCAAGAATTATTTTTGTTCATTGGTGTGCCAGGCGCTCAGCCAGACCGGGGTAGCGTGTTGTATCCGCCCTTGCTTTGATGCTAAAAATAAACGGAAAAGCAATCGAAAGCTCTTGCAAAAATGTAAGCACTAAGGTGTTCTCAAATTTTACCTCATGGCAATAGTTTTAAAATGTAAAAAATACATGTAAATACATTACTTGAATATTGTTGCTTCCGTTCGTCTTCAGTTCGCCAAAGCAAGTGTCCGACGGAAAATGCCTTTCTCACATTTTCTTCATGGCACATTGGCATAATGCCGTTTGCACATTGTAGTCAACTGTACACTTGCTTACATCCGTGTGTGGCAATGGTTCCGCATTCTGCGATAGTGCGTTATAATATTTTAGGACTAAAGCTATCTTCACGTAGACTCAGACTGGTTATTGATTCAACTTTTTTGGAACGATTCGATCATGATTCATTTTGGAATCTGAATGATTCAATTGTAGCGAGATACATTTTAAATTGTCCAAAAGAAACAGAGGGAAAAAGAAGAAAGTATAGAGATAAGCAGAAGAATAGAAACATTCTAAAAGCAAAAGCTATGTGTAATTTTAAAATTGAACATGGAAGGAACGGCGGCCGTGTGCACACCAAACACTTCAACAGTGGAGACGCCGGCTGAAGCCCCCCACGCAGGCAACAAATACCCTCGTTCCGACCTGTGTACCGCCAGGGTGTCGCTATTAAGGCACCAGGCCCATTAAAGGACACCATAACAGCAGCTGCGCGGCGCCATTAAGCGTGAGCGCCGGCCAGCGGCCCGGGTCACGTACGGCGCTCGGCAGAAGCCTCTGCGCAGGATCCTGACCCAGATCACGGCAGCAAGCTCCGCCTCTGGGCCGCTGTAGACAGCAGTTCCGGCCGCCGCAGGCATCCACAGGCCGTTGCAGCCGGGTGAGAAGGACCAATGACAGGACAGCAAAAGGGAATCGAAAATCAAAACCGAGTGGAGAAAAAATCACGGCAGCAAGGCGCCAATCTGGCAACTGACCTGATTTTTCAAGCAAAAAGTTGATAAAAGGGCCTGCAAGAGGGGTGAAGGGTCGGCAGATCGAACAGCAGAGCAGCAAGGACGGGACCGATCTTCAAATTGCCGATAGTGCGCCCAGGCCTCCAAACAGTCCAAGTAAGTTTCAGAGGAACAGAGTTCGGCAGTGAGCAGGGACGGAAGCAGGCTGGGGCCGCGGCTCCTCGCCGCGAGCCTCAGTCTCAGAGGAGACAAGATGGGGCAGTGAGTAGGGACGGAAGCAGGCTGGGGCCGCGGCTCCTCGCCGCGAGCCTTAGTCTCAGAGAAGCCGCGTCAAGGACCATCACAAGTCAGCCTTCAAGATTTGCTGTTGTTTAGTTCTATAAATTTCATACTGGGGAAAGTAGCCGCATTTCACATCAAGTAAGGTCGGAAAGTCTGTACAATCCTTATACCCTCCTTATAATCCATGGTCAGTTAATTTGTTGTGCATCTGAACACCATACAAATTTAATTTGCAGTGTTTCGGCCGTTTTTTTTCTTCTTCTTCGTCGTTTTGTTCTTCTCTCATTGAACTCCCCTGCTATTTGGGCATTTGTTTGGTCATGTAGTCACGATATTCTTAATTATGCCTACGCGAGTATGTGTATGGTTGAAAAATTATCATATATTGATTGCCTGACTAGTTATAACTTCTAACGTAAATCAAAACTCTGATATGGTTTGGACGTTTATGTTTGCGTCTTTTATAACTCTCGTGCTTTAAATGCAACCGATTATGGAGCTTGTGCCAATGCTGGTGGTGGTCGCCGATGGGATTTATTTGACTGGTTGACTGTTCGAACTGATGTGACTGATGTGACTGGCTGAATTTTGTTGACTCTATTCGAACTGCTGCCTATAAGACGAATGATATTGTATTCACGAGACAATTAACTTGAACTATCGGTGCACAATTTTCTGTAAATATAGCCTTGTGTGAATTACCTAGTACTCTAATTCGGAATGTGACTGAAAGATGGATTGAGGAAGGAATATCAATGAGATGGAGCGCTAGCTTGAGGGGAAGTCACGTAATATAATTAGTAATGTTAACGTAAAAATATATATGTAGGGACAAGCGATGATGTGACTTCAATGCTTCCAAGGCAGGGTAATGCAATTTTTGCGGCTAGATGTGATGAAATACTCAATTCAAGGTTCCGAAGTTTAATGTTTATTTTGGTGAACAATGTTTACTGATATATTGAAGGCTGTTTCTGGTAAAACCCGAGTGATGTGATAATTATGTGAAATACCCGTACTGAAAATTTTCAGGAATGGCTAACCCGATTGCCAGCAGACAGGGTGACCGATATTTTTTCTTAACCTTGCCATTCAATTATCCGGTTCGGTTGATTATTTGGTCTGATTGGTGACATTTTCAAATCCGGTCAAATTAACTTCACTGTGGTTAATTTGCAATTTAATCTGTAAGCCTTTTTACGCAATCTTTGATGTCAGGATCGGTTGATGACAGGGTCATCATTTCAACGTTTCGGCATATACAAACAGATCATTTAGGGATTGTGTCGTGAGGATTTTGATAAACAGGTCTTATTGACGAATTGTCGAGTATGTGCTAATATTGTTTCCACACAGCCCTAAGCCGCCGATAATTGCAAGACTTTTAATTTAATTTTGAATTTAATTTTGTTAAGCAACGTTATTTTCATTAAGTTCAAAGCTAACTGAGTAAAGTAAATATTTCCCAAGGAAAAGGAAAGTGAGGAAGGCTGTGTTGGAATGTTTACGATTCTCGCAGTTAACTGTCTCCTTAACAAGCGCGAAATTATGGGATGGTTGTTTGCTCTATGGAAAGATATGGCGGTATGATACAAATCACGGTCATGTACAATTTCGTCCCTGTTCATCTCGCTGTTAAAAATTAACGCCAGAATAAAATCGCTGTCATGAAAAATTCGCACAAGTGTCCACACGGCCAGCGTCACCGATCACCGCTACCGGCCGCTGGGACACTGACCCCACGCGCCCGATCCCAAAACACATGACGTCATGAACCCCCTCCCCTGGACGAGAGGGTCCGGCCAGACGGTCAGACGCTAGCCTAACGAGGGGAAAACCCGTGGATTTCGCTCAGGTGGGACAGTTGTTGTACATACAGAAAAGTACTGAGCACCAAGTACCAGGTGTCCGTACCGAGTACCGAGTGCCGAGTACCGAGTACCCAGTACCGAGTATCGAGTACCGAGTACCGTGTACCAAGTACCAAGTACCGAGTACCGAGTACCGAGTACCGTGTACCGAGTACCGTGTACCGAGTACCGAGTACCGTGTACCGTGTACCGAGTACAGAGTATCGAGTACCGAGTACCGAGTACCTAGTACCGTGTACCGAGTACCAAGTACCGAGTACCGAGTACCGAGTACCGAGTACCGAGTGCCGAGTGCCGAGTACCGCGTACCAAGTACCGAGTACCGATAACCGAGTAACCGAGTACCGAGTACCGAGTACCGAGTAGTGAGTACCGATTACTGAGTACCCATTCCTGAGTAACGAGTACCGAGTACCGAGTGTCGAGTACCGAGTGCCGAGTACCGAGTACCAGGTGCCGAGTGCCGAGTGCCGAGTACCGAGTACCAAGTGCCGAGTACTGAGTACTGAGTACTGAGTACTGAGTATCGAGTACCGAGTACTGAGTATCGATTACCAATTACAGAAACACGACCCGTGGTACACTATAGTCACAAAATACACTACACAATGCACACTACACAATACACTACACAATATACACTACACAATATACACTACACAATATACCCTACACAATATACACTACACAATATACACTACACAATATACACTACACAGCATAAACTACACACACTCCACAAATACACTACAAATGGTATCACGCCGGCGACGCTTCTTCACGCTAACAGTTATAAGATAAATACATACATACATACATACATACATACATACATACATACATACATACATACATACATACATACATACATACATACATACATACATACATACATACATACATACATACATACATACATACATACATACATACATACATACATACATACATACATACATACATACATACATACATACATACATACATACATACATACATACATACATACATACATACATACATACATACATACATACATACATACATACATACATACATACATACATACATACATACATACATACATACATACATACATACAGGCATACAGGCATACAGGCATACAGGCATACAGGCATACAGGCATACAGGCATACAGGCATACAGGCATACAGGCATACAGGCATACAGGCATACAGGCATACAGGCATACAGGCATACAGGCATACAGGCATACAGGCATACAGGCATACAGGCATACAGGCATACAGGCATACAGGCATACAGGCATACAGGCATACAGGCATACAGGCATACAGGCATACAGGCATACAGGCATACAGGCATACAGGCATACAGGCATACAGGCATACATACACATACTTGGAATCATGCATGCATACTGTACGTACACTACATACAAACGTGCAGACGCACGCCCAGAGACAACCGTGCGCGTGGAGCCGGGGCAAATAGGATACAACGCACGAGGGAGGTATGACGATAACAGCATGGTGTAAACTGACAGTGGGAAATAATAGACAAGATTGTGAGGAGGCCTAGACAATACGTAGCCGCGCCCCTGTGCGTAATATGCCTGCCGACACGGTCTGCTGCACAACGGGTGATGGGGGAAAGGGGGTGGAGTTGAATGGGAATTCAACTAAGAGGAGACCCTTTTAACAAAAGATGGCAAAGGTCTCAGATGTATAGACCGGTTTCGGTGGGAATATTTAGTTCGGAAGGAGAAAGTTGTGTTTCCAGGAGAATGGGAGTTAGATGATGATGAGATTGTTTGTTTTTTTTGGGTCCATTCCGCGATGCCAAGAAGTGAGCTGGATCGCGCGCCATAAGTCGCGAAATACTGGCGGGCACTCGAAAGAGTCCGGTAACGCCAGGTTCTGGGAAACCAGGAGGGCCAGAATGGCCATCCGCCTCAGGTAAATGCCGTAGGAGGAGTCAGGGTGCTGAGGTGGTGACGTGAGCGGTCCGGAATGGCCATCCGCCCCAGATAAATGCCGTAGGAGGAGTCAGGGTGCTGGGGTGGCGACGTGTGAGGGCCAGAAGGGCCATCCGCCTCAGGTAAATGCCGTAGGAGGAGTCAGGGTGCTGAGGTGGTGACGTGTACGGGCCGGAATGGCCATCCGCCCCAGATAAATGCCGTAGGAGAAGTCAGGGTGCTGGGGTGGCGACGTGTGAGGGCCAGAATGGCCATCCGCCTCAGGTAAATGCCGTAGGAGGAGTCAGGGTGCTGAGGTGGTGACGTGTGCGGGCCGGAATGGCCATCCGCCCCAGATAAATGCCGTAGGAGGAGTCAGGGTGCTGGGGTGGCGACGTATGAGGGCCAGAATGGCCATCCGCCTCAGGTAAATGCCGTAGGAGGAGTCAGGGTGCTGAGGTGGTGACGTGTGCGGGCCGGAATGGCCATCCGCCCCAGATAAATGCCGTAGGAGAAGTCAGGGTGCTGGGGTGGCGACGTGTGAGGGCCAGAATGGCCATCCGCCTCAGGTAAATGCCGTAGGAGGAGTCAGGGTGCTGAGGTGGTGACGTGTGCGGGCCGGAATGGCCATCCGCCCCAGATCAATGCCGTAGGAGGAGTCAGGGTGCTGGGGTGGCGACGTGTGAGGGCCAGAATGGCCATCCGCCTCAGGTAAATGCCGTAGGAGGAGTCAGGGTGCTGAGGTGGTGACGTGTGCGGGCCGGAATGGCCATCCGCCCCAGATAAATGCCGTAGGAGGAGTCAGGGTGCTGGGGTGGCGACGTGTGCGGGCCAGAATGGCCATCCGCCCCAGATAAATGCCGTAGGAGTCAGGGTGCTGGGGTGGCGACGTGTGAGGGCCAGAATGGCCATCCGCCTCAGGTAAATGCCGTAGGAGGAGTCAGGGTGCTGAGGTGGTGACGTGTGCGGGCCGGAATGGCCATCCGCCCCAGATAAATGCCGTAGGAGTCAGGGTGCTGGGGTGGCGACGTGTGCGGGCCGGAATGGCCATCCGCCCCAGATAAATGCCGTAGGAGGAGTCAGGGTGCTGGGGTGGCGACGTGTGGGCCGGAATGGCCATCCACCTCAGATAAATGCCGTAGGAGGAGTCAGGGTGCTGAGGTGGCGTGGATTGGCGATTGGGGCACCACGGAAACCGCAGTAAGTCGTGGATCCCAGCAGCAGTGTGCGGCAGGAATGGACCCAGACAGAAAAGCATGTGTGAGGTTATTCATATTTTCATTTGGTGGATTGAATAGTTAGAGTGGAAAGTTATCCATAGTGAAGAGCTGAGTACATCGGAGACGAAATTCGCTCAGTGAACCAGCTGTTACCCTGGTGCGTTCCCTGTGTAACACTACGCACCACTGGTGGGGATAGGAAAAGAGGGAGGGGTCAGGAAGACGAACCTGACAGTTTACTGCAAAGTATGAAAGATATTGATGATTGAGTGAATGTCTGGGGAGAGTCTGAGTGAAAGGATGTATGAATGTGTTAGTTCCAGTGGGAGTTCGTCCTCAGCGTAGCGTTGCACTGGGTATGCAGAATATACATGGAACCGATCACAGAACTCACGGTGTGATAATCTGAGAGACAAGCCGTTGGTGAAATTATGTAAGGAGGAGCAGAGGGCCATTGGTGCCGGCTCACGGACAAGGAAACCCGGACCTTATTCCACCGGACCAATTCCCGATTAACTCGCTAAATTTCACCACCCCCACCCTAACCGTGCAGCGACCTATGTGCTCGCCGATGATTGACCTGCCTCCAAAATAAAAATGTATGTACAGGTTGAGCTCGATTCTGCATTTTAACCACAAAATTTAGTATTATATCGAAAACACGGGGATATAACATTCTGAAAATGCCATATTTTGACTCCTGATCTCAAGAAAACCCCGTGAGCAAAATTTTAATAATGTTGCAAATTGTTGACAATTGTTGCAAGCAGTTCTAATTGTTGCAGATTAAGCCAGAGAGCCTCAAAATTTATGTCATTCCATTCAGCGGCCCAAAATTAACCAGAGAAAGAGTTTTCAAAAATTTCAAAAAATGTTGCAATGCTACACAAAATGGCAGAACCATGCAGAAGCGAAAACCCGTTACACAATCACCGTTCGATTCACGGATACAATTTTGAGAATTGATTCCTTCCAATTCAAAGAATCAAAACAAATATTTGAATCGATTGACGTTTGATTCAACATTTAAATATATTAGGTGAATTTATGTCAAATCAATAAAAATGGAAACATGCATATATATATATATATATATATATATATATATATATATATATATATATATATATATATATTATATATAATCATTAAAACATTGTTACAGCAATAGTATTTCAGTATAAATGAATGTAGCCACTGGGACTGCATGTATTTGCACAATTTACCGGTATACTTGAATCGTTAAATATTTTGATTCAATCAACCTTGATTTGATGCGGGTTTTGATTCAATCACGATTCATGAATCAAACGATCTGGTGGTGAATCAATTGTTTTGATTCAATTAATTTTGATTGAACGATTCCAATCGATTCAATTAGTGTCGAATCAATAACCAGTCTGCCGGGCGGGTAGACTGCAGACAATTGTCTGTTTTTTTGGGGGGAGGGGGGGGGGGGGGCTGCTGGAGGAGTAGGGGAAGGGGCATACAAGGAGTTTCAATTTGGGCACCCACAATCATTTTTATAAAACCACACCCTCTCGTCGACTGCAACGGAACAGCCAGTCTAACGGAATTCAAATTTCACTTCCAACTTTAGCCAAACTTGGAATTAGTCCGAAACCATCAATAAAGTAAAGCGATGCAAATTGTGCGTGTCAGCAAAATTAAATGCACCGTCAAGTCGCTTTTGTGTAAAACTACCTAACACCGACATCTTCGGCGGTGGAGGAAGATGGCGAAAGGTGACGGTGGAGAACAGACACGTAGCCAGGATTTTTCTCATGGGGGGGTGGGGGGGGGGGGGGGGTGGCACGTCGGTGGTAGAAAAATTTCGCTCCCCTCCGATATATGTTGTTGACAGGGGGGGGGGGTCGGGTCGTCAGATAATCTCGTTGTATCTAGTGTGAATGTGTTCCCCGTGCCCCCCCCCCCCCCCCTTGGCTACGTCCCTAGTGGAGGAAGATTGACAAGTTGTGCCGTAAGTATGAACTAGTGTTAGTGCATCAGTCAGGAACAAAATCGAACAAGTAAAATAAGGGTAAGGGACATAATTCCAGCTTGGAACAAACAATGCTTTTACCCCACGACAAGTAATAACACAGTTGATGCCATGGGATGCAAATGGTTCAGCATGCGCATCACTTTTTGGCCATTTTGCCAACCACGACGAAACAAAGTTAATTTCGGTTTAATTTAAGCTTCAAAGCTCGCAGTTAAACATAAAAATAGCACTACCACAATGCAAAGTATTGGGAAACAATGAACTCCACTCACACAAACTGGTAGGAAGGAGCACAGATTCATTTACTGCGTAGCAACCGATGGCTAATAATTCTTCATTTAAGACAATTATGTAATACAATGGTAATCTTCAGTGTTTTTAATTACTATATTTTGAAACAAATGCACCTTTTAATAAAATACAGCAAAATATGTTGTGCATCAAACAACCTGTATCATGTACGACCTTCACAAGGTTAAACTTCGCGCTTCTAAGCAGAAATTTGCATCAAGAATTTATTATAACCAGGTATTACTAAGTGTTAACGGTACTCTGATATTTTATAAAGGCTTTTGCGAAGAATTTATAATAAATATTTGTTTCACACATTTTGTGCTGTTTTGTTGAGACAGCTAAACTGTTAATTTTATTTTCTAGAAAACTTTCATTTCAAGGCTAATTGCGCCAAGCTAAGCGTAACCATGGCAACCAATGCACCTAAGATACAAGGACACTGAATTAAAACAAAGCATTAGTGAATGCTATAGATGGCCGAGATCAGGGGCGGATCCAAGGGGGGTGGGGGGGGGGGGGGGGGCAAAGGGGTCATGCCCCCCCAAAGGTCCTGAAACTATGATTTGGCCCCCAAACGGCCTGACGTACTGTAGTTGACGGCCGACGGCGCGCTCTAACCGCCCCCTCCTCCCCAGGTCACCAACTTATCGCTGACGGTCTGCCTCCCAGTCAAGAATTTTTCGCTGACGGCCCGCTACCCCCCCCCCCCCCCCCCCCCCCCCCCCCCACCCCCCGGCCCCCACCCAACAACTTTTGGGAAATACACCACTGTATGTGCCCCCCTCCCCCCCAAAAAAACACGGCCGCCCCTGGCCGAGATTACCTGATATGCTTAGTTGTGAAATATTAATCCGAGCGACATAATGAGTATTTTTCTTCTTCACAGCTACATTCCCTTATATTCTTGTCAGACTTAGCATCGGTCACGATTTCGGAAAACCTACGGAAATATATATCAAAGTTTTAGACGTGGTTTTACTCGCACCAGCGCCATGTAGTAACCAATGCTGCCTTTTAAGATTTCAGAGACCAAAACCCTAAGAGATGGCAGACACTCTTACTCACGCTACATCCCAGATCTGCTCACTAGAGCTGTCGCTTTTACCCCACGGCCCGGGTCTGATGTAGTCAGTCAAATCGCCGAGTCTTAATGGCTTTTGGGTCCACTCGGACTGTTCTAGATTCAACCACCTCAGTACCATCACTGTTACATGGATATTCCGTGGGCTTCATAAACCCAGACCTGAATGTGAAATACCTGTCTTAAGTTCGTATTTTTTATAGTGACGATGGTCTGATGATTGCGACTTCTTAATCTTAGTCAGCTAGGTGTGTCGCCACAAAATTGGGAAGGGGGGCAGTCAGGTGGTCAATCCTCCCATTCCCATACGGTTAATGTAAAATCCTGATAATCTAGGGGGAGCGACCCTGGGATGCCAAGCATACGACAATGGGGAGGCGTTGAGTCGCATCGAAAACATAAAATCCTGGTACTTATACTCCGAACCCTGCCGTGTATGAAACAGTCCATCACGAGCGCTATTAGTAGCTCAGTTCCGATGACGCATGCGAATGAAACGAAGTGTATCCACATCGCATCGCTCAGGTTAAAGGACCTGAACATGATAGAATACCGACAGAATATGACTGATTATTTCGCATTCCCCTACCATGTACCAACCCGCCCGGAACATCCGTCCCGGTCCTCAACTCCAGTGCTTTGCCAGTCAAACTCGAATCCACGACACATTTGAGCTAGTCTGTATTCAATCACCCTTCCTGCCAGCCAGCCAGGTCACGACGGCGTATGTTACGAACACGAGCCACACTGCGATACACCACCCCTCCTCCCCAGTCACAACAGCAATTTCACCCTCCGACCCCCCAGCGACACAGACAAATGAATGAATACAAAATATACTTTATTCATCATCATATCATAACATGACACGTTAATGGCGACAACCCAACGTTACAGACGTTTCGAATCATCGACGCGTTTATTTTCGCCCACGAATACAGCCGACACGATTCTGTTTCTGGCATCTCGCTCAGAGGTATCTAGTCGCGAGGCCCGATTTCACTCCTTCGCTCCCCCGCTCGCCCGCTCTCGTTACGCTCTCAGCCAGGCCACAGTATACTGCACAACGCTGCGACGCCATAGTCACGCCGCAGCAGCGCCCTCCCACCTAGGGCGCGCACTCACCTGGGCAGCGGAGCGCTCACTCTGCGCTGCTCGCACCGGGCTCTCGTCCCAAGCCCAGCGTCCACCGGCGCCCAGGGTAGGTCACACCGCCCCGGTCACCTCAGCAGCACGTGACCACCGCGCCGCGTTCAGTTCCTTCCCACCCCGCCCTTTTCCACGGCTCCAGAGCGTCTGGCACCATCCGTCGGCCTCATACACTAGCGCCTCTGGCGGCCGCCTGGCACAGTCCTCCGGCCTCAGCGCGCCTCTTGCGACCGCCTGGCGTAGACCGTCCGCATCAGCGCGACACTAGCGCCTCTGGCGACCGCCGTCCGCCTCAGCGCGACACTAGCAACTCTGGCGGCCGCCTGGCGCAGTCCTCCGGCCTCAGCGCGACACTAACGCCTCTTGCGGCCAGCGCTCAGCCGTCCTTGTGTCCGGAGCCGGAGAGGTTGAGTCGCCCGATGCCCGAGGCTGCCGCCACCGGGTCCTCCTCATCCCCAGGCTCCTCCTCGACAATCATATGCCGCTCGTCGTCACCGGAGGGCTCGCTGCCAGAGGCGCTGTCCCCCAGCGTGTTGTACTCTGCCGGGAAAGGCAAAGTCAGTTGATACCATGACGCCGCAGGAAATCGAGATGAACGCATTTAAGTGGGAAGACAACAGGGTGGGAAGACTCCGGACGGATACTCAAGCGCAGCGTCGAACATAAAGTTAGATACACACCAAATGCAGTGTGGTACTGTGTACGCACTAAGCGCTTACTGCTGTTGCTAACATCACTACCAATTTATTCCAGGATCAATGTATCTTCTTTGCACAGTTATTGCCCGCAGGCACCCTGAGTTCGGCTGATGTAGAGCGGCAGCCGTGGCTGGCAGTCGAACGCACCATGAGGTCGGATGACCAGGGCGTCCAGGATGTCGGACAGCGAGATGATGCCGATCACGTGCTGGTCGTCATCGGTGATCACCAGCCGGTGCACCTCGGCGTGCACGATCTTCTCCAGCACCTGTCCGGAGGAGAAGACAGGCGGTGCTGGTCAGCCAGACGTCCGAGATCAGACACAGGCAGGTGGGATAGAGAACGTCAGGCAGGCGGGCAGGGCAGATAACGACATATTCTTCAGCAGTGTTTACAAAATAATGCCTCATCCAAACCAGACCAGCAATGCATGACTGCATTGACAGTTTAAGCTCTTTGAAATCTAACCGCAGAACGGACTGAGAGCTTGGAGGCGCTTCTCAAATTAAGTAACGGTTTCAAAGCCACATAGCTGGGCTGACGCGCTACACAAGCCAGCATCCATGTTTGTCTCGTAATAAAGAACAGGATGCAGAGACCCTATCAATCATCAGTCTTGGAAGAGATCAATCAAGGCGCAGACGCCACTGGCATAGGAACTGCCCACCAAATACGGAAGATGTCAAAATTGCCACGGACATCGACAACCGGACAGCACGATAGTACAGCTTAAAGGGAATGTTTCACCTTTGTATTAGTTTTGAACTGAGATAGCCATTATCTTGGGCCATTATTGAAATGTCTTAAATTACTAAGGTAATTTTTACCAAAACTTACAGTTTTTAAGCAATTCAATTTACCATTTGCAAAATGACTCCAGGCTGGTGCAGCCGCTGATTGGCTGACACTTTTTCAGCCAATCCCACTTTGTCAGCCAATCAGCGGCGGTCTATAGCTCACTAAGGATGTCTTGCGCCCAAATCTAAAAACTTAATTTGTATAAAGTAAGGGACTTTTCGAGTTAAAAATATCACCATCGTTTTCAACAGCACTTACTTCATATTGTCTACAACCAGCGTACATTTGACAACTTTCAGAAAGGTGAAACATTCCCTTTAACAAGGCACTGACCGATTACAAATGTCATTAACCAACTTGCTTGCCGAAATCCCTCCGGCGCCTTTTACCCAAAAGGCCTTTGGAAGCTTTCGATAAGCAATGCCCCATGTGCCATTCTAAGCATTTATCCATAATTTGCACACCGTTTATTGACGTGGCAGACATTCGTCGGCGTGCCCACCTCTGCCCAGTGCCCGCCCCACCTCTGTCCAGTGCCCGCCCCGCCTCTGCCCAGTGCCCGCCCCACCTCAGCCCAGTGCCCGCCCCACCTCTGCCCAGTGCCCGCCCCACCTCTGCCCCCCCCCCTCTGCCCAGTGCCCACCCCACCTCTGCCCAGTGCCCGCCCCACCTCTGCCCAGTGCCCGCCCACCTCTGCCCAGTGCCCGCCCCACCTCTACCCAGTGCCCGCCCCACCTCTGCCCAGTGCCCGCCCACCTCTGCCCAGTGCCCGCCCCACCTCTACCCAGTGCCCGCCCCGCCTCTGCCCGCCCCACCTCTGCCCAGTGCCCGCCCCGCCTCTGCCCGCCCCACCTCTGCCCAGTGCCCGCCCCACCTCTGCCCAGTGCCCGCCCCACCTCTGCCCAGTGCCCGCCCCACCTCTGCCCAGTGCCCGCCCCACCTCTGCCCAGTGCCCGCCCCACCTCTGCCCGCCCCACCTCTACCCAGTGCCCGCCCCACCTCTACCCAGTACCTGTCCCACCTCTGCCCAGTGCCCGCCCCACCTCTACCCAGTGCCCGCCCCACCTCTGCCCAGTGCCCACCCCACCTCTGCCCAGTGCCCGCCCCGCCTCTGCCCAGTGCCCGCCCCACCTCTGCCCAGTGCCCGCCCCACCTCTGCCCAGTGCCCGCCCCACCTCTGCCCAGTGCCCGCCCCACCACTACCCAGTGCCCGCCCCACCTCTACCCAGTACCTGCCCCACCTCTACCCAGTACCTGCCCCACCTCTGCCCAGTGCCCCCCCCCCCCCACCTCTGCCCAGTGCCCCCCCCCCCCACCTCTGCCCAGTGCCCCCCCCCCCACCTCTGCCCAGTGCCCGCCCCGCCTCTGCCCAGTGCCCGCCCCTGCCCAGTGCCTGCCCCACCTCTGCCCAGTGCCCGCCCACCTCTGCCCAGTGCCTGCCCCGCCTCTGCCCAGTGCCCGCCCCGCCTCTGACCAGTGCCTGCCCCACCTATGCCCAGTGCCTGCCCCACCTCTGCCCAGTGCCCGCCCCACCTCTGCTCAGTGCCCACCCCACCTCTGCCCAGTGCCCGCCCCACCTCTGCCCCACCTCTGCCCAGTGCCCGCCCCACCTCTGCCCAGTGCCCGCCCCACCTCTGCCCAGTGCCCGCCCCACCTCTGCCCGCCTCACCTCTGCCCAGTGCCTGCCCCACCTCTGCCCAGTGCCTGCCCCACCTCTGCCCAGTGCCTGCCCCACCTCTATCCAGTGCCTGCCCCGCCTCTGTCCAGTGCCTGCCCCGCCTCTGTCCAGTGCCTGCCCCGCCTCTGCCCAGTGCCCGCCCCACCTCTGCCCAGTGCCCGCCCCACCTCTGCCCAGTGCCCGCCCCACCTCTGCCCAGTGCCCGCCCACCTCTGTCCAGTGCCTGCCCCACCTCTGCCCAGTACCCGCCCCACCTCTGCCCAGTGCCCGCCCCACCTCTGCCCAGTGCCCGCCCCACCTCTGCCCAGTGCCCGCCCCACCTCTGCCCAGTGCCTGCCCCACCTCTGTCCAGTGCCTGCCCCACCTCTGTCCAGTGCCCGCCCACCTCTGCCCAGTGCCCGCCCCACCTCTGCCCAGTGCCCGCCCCACCTCTGCCCAGTGCCCGCCCCACCTCTGTCCAGTGCCTGCCCCACCTCTGCCCAGTGCCCGCCCCACCTCTGCCCAGTGCCCGCCCCGCCTCTGCCCAGTGCCCGCCCCACCTCTGCCCAGTGCCCGCCCACCTCTGCCCAGTGCCTGCCCCGCCTCTGACCAGTGCCTGCCCCGCCTCTGACCAGTGCCTGCCCCACCTATGCCCAGTGCCTGCCCACCTCTGCCCAGTGCCCGCCCCACCTCTGCCCAGTGCCTGCCCCGCCTCACGTCCTGTTGGTATTGGGGTTTTAGAATGACTGACACCGATCATTTGATGTTGGGAACGTTCACCCTCTTACACTAGTTAGTGGCGGTCAGGCCACATCCAATACAGGAGGCCCATCGGGTGATCAAGCCTCGAGCACTGCCACAGGAAACGGTGACCGTACCCCTGAGACAGCTCGCCGCCCCTAACTCTCACCTGGATCAGTGTGTCGGACAGGCGGCACGCCTCCACCTTGTTCTCGGACCGGTGCGAGTTGGCCGTCATCAGCGGCACGTTCAGGTTGTTGTACGTCTTCTCCGCCGCCAGGTTCTGTAATAACACAGCCGGATGGCGATCAATGCGACTGCTACGCCTTCAGTAGTCGCGATTGAGGCAGGGCAAATACCAGTGAAGGTCGCCCCGAGCAGAGGCTTGTATTTCCAGCCATTGCTAGACGCCAAGCTCATGACATCGAGACAGACACAACAGGCAGAAATGAAGTCCGAAAGGATATAATCATTCAAAATAACATGTAAAAAGTCACCGACTGAAGCACAACTCCAGCTAATTTTTACGTAATGAACTAACTGGAGTATACCGGCAAAATCGAGGATCTAGACCGCCACATCGGTAGCATCACCCGCACAACCCACCCTCACCCCGCCCCAAACACACTCGCTCAAACACGCGCTGCTACTCACGATGACATCGAACTTGGCGTAGATATGCGTCAGCTTGTTGTCGGCGTCGACGATGGGGAGGGCGGAGACGCGTCGCTCGACGAACTTGGTCAGCGCCTCGATGACTGGCGTGTCGGGCCGCGCCGTCTCTATCTTATCATAGGTGCCGATCCGCAGCTCGCCCAGCGTTCGGTTCAGGAACGATGGCCGAGGCAGGTTGTGCAGCTGTGGGGCGGGGTGGTGTGTCGGCCAATGCGGATGTAGCACAGTGCCATCAGCCAATCAAGTCTGGCAAGACAACTGTGTCGACCAATCATGGCGTAGTAGAGCGCCGGCAGCCAATCAAGTCAGACAGGACACCGTCGTCAGCCAATCAGGACAGTGAGCACAGCGCCATCTATACAGCAAGCCACACAAGTATCCGCTCGTGGGTAATGTAGAGGACTCACGTATAGACAGAGGAAGCGCAGTATTATGATGTAGAGGACCCCTGACTCACGTATAGACAGAGGAAGCGCAGTATTATGATGTAGAGGACCCATGACTCACGTATAGACAGAGGAAGCGCAGTATTATGATGTAGAGGACCCATGACTCACGTATAGACAGAGGAAGCGCAGTATTATGATGTAGAGGACCCATGACTCACGTATAGACAGAGGAAGCGCAGTATTATGATGTAGAGGACCCATGACTCACGTATAGACAGAGGAAGCGCAGTATTATGATGTAGAGGACCCATGACTCACGTATAGACAGAGGAAGCGCAGTATTATGATGTAGAGGACCCATGACTCACGTATAGACAGAGGAAGCGCAGTATTATGATGTAGAGGACCCATGACTCACGTATAGACAGAGGAAGCGCAGTATTATGATGTAGAGGACCCCTGACTCACGTATAGACAGAGGAAGCGCAGTATTATGATGTAGAGGACCCATGACTCACGTATAGACAGAGGAAGCGCAGTATTATGATGTAGAGGACCCATGACTCACGTATAGACAGAGGAAGCGCAGTATTATGATGTAGAGGACCCATGACTCACGTATAGACAGAGGAAGCGCAGTATTATGATGTAGAGGACCCATGACTCACGTATAGACAGAGGAAGCGCAGTATTATGATGTAGAGGACCCATGACTCACGTATAGACAGAGGAAGCGCAGTATTATGATGTAGAGGACCCATGACTCACGTATAGACAGAGGAAGCGCAGTATTATGATGTAGAGGACCCCTGACTCACGTATAGACAGAGGAAGCGCAGTATTATGATGTAGAGGACCCATGACTCACGTATAGACAGAGGAAGCGCAGTATTATGATGTAGAGGACCCATGACTCACGTATAGACAGAGGAAGCGCAGTATTATGATGTAGAGGACCCATGACTCACGTATAGACAGAGGAAGCGCAGTATTATGATGTAGAGGACCCCTGACTCACGTATAGACAGAGGAAGCGCAGTATTATGATGTAGAGGACCCATGACTCACGTATAGACAGAGGAAGCGCAGTATTATGATGTAGAGGACCCATGACTCACGTATAGACAGAGGAAGCGCAGTATTATGATGTAGAGGACCCATGACTCACGTATAGACAGAGGAAGCGCAGTATTATGATGTAGAGGACCCATGACTCACGTATAGACAGAGGAAGCGCAGTATTATGATGTAGAGGACCCATGACTCACGTATAGACAGAGGAAGCGCAGTATCATGATGTAGAGGACCCATGACTCACGTATAGACAGAGGAAGCGCAGTATTATGATGTAGAGGACCCATGACTCACGTATAGACTGAGGAAGCGCAGTATTATGATGTAGAGGACCCATGACTCACGTATAGACAGAGGAAGCGCAGTATTATGATGTAGAGGACCCATGACTCACGTATAGACAGAGGAAGCGCAGTATTATGATGTAGAGGACCCATGACTCACGTATAGACAGAGGAAGCGCAGTATCATGATGTAGAGGACCCATGACTCACGTATAGACAGAAGAAGCGCAGTATTATGATGTAGAGGACCCATGACTCACGTATAGACAGAGGAGGCGCAGTATTATGATGTAGAGGACCCATGACTCACGTATAGACAGAGGAAGCGCAGTATCATGATGTAGAGGACCCATGACTCACGTATAGACAGAGGAAGCGCAGTATTATGATGTAGAGGACCCATGACTCACGTATAGACAGAGGAAGCGCAGTATTATGATGTAGAGGACCCCTGACTCACGTATAGACAGAAGAAGCGCAGTATTATGATGTAGAGGACCCATGACTCACGTATAGACAGAGGAAGCGCAGTATTATGATGTAGAGGACCCATGACTCACGTATAGACAGAGGAAGCGCAGTATTATGATGTAGAGGACCCATGACTCACGTATAGACAGAGGAAGCGCAGTATTATGATGTAGAGGACCCATGACTCACGTATAGACAGAAGAAGCGCAGTATTATGATGTAGAGGACCCATGACTCACGTATAGACAGAAGAAGCGCAGTATTATGATGTAGAGGACCCCTGACTCACGTATAGACAGAAGAAGCGCAGTATTATGATGTAGAGGACCCATGACTAACGTATAGACAGAAGAAGCGCAGTATTATGATGTAGAGGACCCCTGACTCACGTATAGACAGAAGAAGCGCAGTATTATGATGTAGAGGACCCATGACTCACGTATAGACAGAGGAAGCGCAGTATTATGATGTAGAGGACCCATGACTCACGTATAGACAGAGGAAGCGCAGTATTATGATGTAGAGGACCCATGACTCACGTATAGACAGAGGAAGCGCAGTATTATGATGTAGAGGACCCATGACTCACGTATAGACAGAGGAAGCGCAGTATTATGATGTAGAGGACCCATGACTCACGTATAGACAGAAGAAGCGCAGTATTATGATGTAGAGGACCCATGACTCACGTATAGACAGAGGAAGCGCAGTATTATGATGTAGAGGACCCATGACTCACGTAGACAGAGGAAGCGCAGTATTATGATGTAGAGGACCCATGACTCACGTATAGACAGAGGAAGCGCAGTATTATGATGTAGAGGACCCATGACTCACGTATAGACAGAGGAAGCGCAGTATTATGATGTAGAGGACCCATGACTCACGTATAGACAGAAGAAGCGCAGTATTATGATGTAGAGGACCCATGACTCACGTATAGACAGAGGAAGCGCAGTATTATGATGTAGAGGACCCATGACTCACGTATAGACAGAAGAAGCGCAGTATTATGATGTAGAGGACCCATGACTCACGTATAGACAGAAGAAGCGCAGTATTATGATGTAGAGGACCCATGACTCACGTATAGACAGAGGAAGCGCAGTATTATGATGTAGAGGACCCATGACTCACGTATAGACAGAAGAAGCGCAGTATCATGATGTAGAGGACCCATGACTCACGTATAGACAGAGGAAGCGCAGTATCCGCTTGTGGGTGATGATGTAGAGGACGTCGCCGGAGACGGGGTCGATGACCGGCAGACGGTGGATCCTGTTCTCCAACAGCGTCGTGATGGCGTCGTACAGCGACGCCTCGGGCTCGATGTAGATGAGCGGCTTGCTGTCCGACTCGAGCACCGCTGTGGGTCACACGGGGTCATGGTACAGGTCAGCACGGGGTCACGATGCAGGTCAGCACGGGGGTCAGCACAGGGCATAGACGCAGAGTAGAGTTACAGGGTCAGAGTGCAGGTCAGAGACGCCGATGAGGGTCGCAGGGTCACAGTGCAGGTCAGAGACGCCGATGAGGGTCACAGGGTCACGACACGGGGTCAGCACGAGTCAGTGCGGGTGTCAGACGCAGAGGAGGTCACAGGGTCAGCACGGGCTTCCAGAGCAGATCAGGGGCGCTCGGTGGGATCGTAGTGTCACGGAACACATCCGGGTACGGTCAAAGGGTCATGATACAGGTCACGGAGCAGGACAGAGTCGCAGGGACCTCGGCCAAATCTGGTGTGGGCATCAGGAACCATGGTGCAGGTCAGAGCAGTAGGGTCATAGGGATCGCTATGCAGATCGGAACAGGTGCCAAGACAGCCGATGGCCGGGAGGGCGGCCAACGAAAGCGAGCTCCTGACTCACAATAGCGACATGACTGTCATATGGCTGCACTCTGCGTTCACTGCCGACCTTTCACGTCTACACCTATTAATTGCCCCGTCACTATCTGGCACGGCGAGCTACGCTGTCTCAGTGTCTCGGCCAACTCAGGGCGACACAAGACAGGAGACAAATGATTCAGAGGCACTTATATTATTAATAAAATACTTGATAACAGGGCGAGACCAACAGGATGAAGATCATGAACCATGCAGGTATCATCAGCACGTCTATCTTGGACAGATCTATCAGACAGTACACGGCACTGCACCATGCCGACTACACATTGTGGACAAACGACTGAATATACGCTCACGGAAGTACGTTTCAGGCATCTGACACCGGCACCAGGTTGTGCCTGGTGACAGCGTGTTCCGAGCCTGATCTACTGTGCCCCTGTCAGCCCACTGGCGGCCCTAACCCAGCCATAATTACTCCGTACAGCTACCCACACACAGACTCGACAGCAGCCTGGCATAGACTAGACCTACTGCTTCCTGGTGTGAATATGCAGGGCTTGTAAATAAGTTTATGACTGGGTAGAGGAAGGAAGAGATACAATTAACAGCGAACCTTTGGTATAATGCAATGGAAAACACGACGACGAAGAGGCGGCCTTACCACGACTTCAACTTTTACCCTTTCTGCACCACAACATTATGCTCTTTTTAAGTAGCATAAACGACATGGTCCCAAATAAGTTTTTTTCATTTATGAAAAGAGACGTTCAGACACCAACTGGTACAGATGGCGCAGTGGGCATGGCGTGTGGAATTATGGCGCTCCTCCGCCATTTCCTTCCGCCAATTGGTTTGTCAGGCAACTCTGATACACACGGAGGTTGCCAACGGATCAAGGCATATCAGATTGGCCCACACACTCTGGAGGGATGACGCGCATTCAGCATAATCATTACTGATTAAGTGACAACGATCTATGCAACACGACACGAGGCATTCAGCATTGGGTCGTTTATCAGTGTATTTACATCTATTTGCATGCATTCACTAAGATACATTCAGATTTATGTGTGGGATTGAAATATTTGACTCTGGATACCATATACATAAGGTGGTGGCTAACGTAGTGTTTTCCATTGTTCAAGGCTCCCGCTCCTCGAAACCAGCCTATGTACTGTGCAGGATATGTGAACGAGACAACAATTTAAATACTTTGTAGCTTTTCATGTTTTTTCCCGACTGTCCAAAACATGTAATTCATAAACGCTTCAATTTAAACAGAGTTAGTGCCGCCTCCCATTCCGTTATTTGTGAAGGGGCATCTATGAAACCCATGAATTGACAACGAATTGCACGCGAACGATGCACGCGAACAATGAGTTCCAAATAACAAAACACTTAATTGAAGGTCGAAGAGAACGTCATACGGCCATGTGGTCATCAAATCTCACGCAATGCGATTCTCACGATAGCCATCTGTGGGTAGGTATGCCATTTTTGCCGTCTGAAGCAGGCAATGATGCACCTGACCTGATAACAAAGAACCTGTCCATTAGGGTGTGCCGTCTGGGAAATTCTTAAGTGAAATTATCGTGAAAGTTGCATACGAAACCACAACCGTGCAAAGATCTAAGCAAAGGCTATATCAAACAATGTACAACAATATTCTGAAATAAAGTGCGACAAGAAACAATGAGGACAATTAAGCATACTAGGCCAGTTTTTGTTTGGCTAACCACAACTATGTAATGTTACTAGTTAGCTCACCTGCACCCACTACAATCAAGCCCAGCTCATCTCAGCACGGGGTAATTAGCGCGCGGAGAGGTGGCTTGGTCCCACCCACGGTGGACGACTCGAACGCCCCGCGCTCTCCCGACTGAGCTACGTGGGCGGACTTCAGATGATGAATGACCGTTATGAAAGAAGCTGGCAGCTTACGTATAAACACCCCATTGTATCACAGTTGCCAAGGCAGGAAGCCAAGACCAAGGCCGTGAGCCAAGCCACGCTTGGACCGAGATTGTAGAGGATGAACGCGGACGTTCGCATTAAGTACTACAATGTCCACATTCGACAATGAAGACAATACAATACAGTGAAGGCAGCCATTACTTTGCTCAGTTGGCTGCTGCATTATAAGCGGCTCCATACGTGACCAATGCCGCCCCCCCCCCCCCCCCCCCCCACTGCTGGTTCCCTCCATACGTGACCAATGCCGCCCCCCACTGCTGGTTCCAGAGATCCCTCCGTGAGCCGTGCGAATCAATTCATGGGTCAGTCGAACCGTTTGAACCTGTAAGCCATTTTGCACCGATCGGCAGAGCATTTGTGCACGGGCTGCAGCAGTGCCGCCTGGCGCCTGGAGACGCAAACTGACCCGCTGGACGACACCAAAGGTTCGGAGACATAATTATTACAATATATTAATAATTAAACAAATATTCAGCGTTACGGAGACACGAGTCTAAACGAGGAGTCCCATCGACCCCAGGGGTCGGAAGGAACTACCACGTATAACAAGTCACAACAGACACTTTTTGATTCCAGAAACCAGTTCTGGTCACAAACCAGACAAAACTCACTCTTTCACACGAAAAACTCGTCCCGAGCCGTATAACTCAATATCATATCTTCATTTAACGACATTGCTTAATTTCTCAAGGCCAAAATATCCTCTGAGCAAGACGCATCAAAATACCATGGCAGACTTATTCAGCCTCTCCGAGCCCAGGTGTTCTCTGCGACGACTGTGGTCCTGTCCCTCAGCTACCAGCCGCACGCCGGGCAGAGCAGAGAAAGAGGGCCGCCCTGCAGCGCCCTGCCACCAGCGGCGCAGCCGACCGATAGACATACATACATACTGACTAAGGCAGCACGCGCCATACCGTCGTATGGGGCTTCCCGCCCTGCATAATCTCATTGGCAAGTCCGCTCGAAGAGGAAGGCTACTAAGTTACTCAATTTTCGGAGAAAAGCAAAGTGCATGGCGATATTCGATACAGAGATGACCTATATATTCCATTTCGTATGCAGGCTCAACTTGGGATACATAATGGACAGGATGGGATCAGTAAATTTGGTTATGCTGAAAGGATCGAGAGGAAACTTCGGGCTGGATTATATTCTTATTTCAACCCAGTAGTCACCAAAATGACTTCCAATTTGTATTTGCCATTCATAATTTTCTTTTAAATTTCGTAAATATTGTCTTGAACTATAACTCATGGATTTACGAGTAGAATATACCCGCATACAGAATAGATGGCTTTGTAGCGGGCCGGACTGACATTTATTGATGCATTTCATAATTTATTTCTAAGCTTCCAATCTAATAGTGCATCTTGCTTTCGCTGGTGATATCTATATTTGGAAGACCAACGATGTAATATCGATAACGGAAAATATAATCCAAGGACAACTGCATTATGCAATCGTCACTACTATCTCAAACGTTAGATTATTACCATAATCCCAGCGAAGATAACGCGAGGTGATCCGACAGTCCCGAGCTGTTCCGGCAGTCTAAAAGGTCGTCAAGCCACCCGAGGACAGGGCGAGACGCCTTAATGGGCTGTCTTAGCAGCGCAGATTAAGCCCCTCATCCCAAGACATCCATTGGAATGCGGATAGAATATAGAAGATGGAAGGCGTGGATGGAAGTAAGGAACGAGGCATTCCTCAGTATGTTCAATACCAGGACAGGTACAGAAGATGCGACTGGTAATAAGATATATGCCAGTGAATGGTCACTAAATGACACTCGACCCCGACATGAAGCCAAACCAATACATCCCCGGGCGTCTGCTATCATGCGGAAAAATGTAACCACCAGGCCAACATCCAAATATTGGGGACCAAAGTGTGCATGACAAACCATCCATACTGTTTCAGGGAAACAGAGAAACATTCAGGGAAACTGAGAAACATTCAGGGAAACTGGGTCATAAACAAGGAACTGAACAACCTACAGGGAAAGGAATAACTATGAAATGTATGAATAGCCTTCGTTTCCATCTACCCCACCTTCCACCTCGGCATCACCAATCCCTCCTCTACGTCCCTCCCCACGTCTCCCTAGTCTACACGTCTCCCACGTCCTACACGTCTCCCTAGTCTCCCACGTCCTACACGTCTCCCTAGTCTCCCTAGTCTCCCACGTCTACACGTCTCCCACGTCTCCCTAGTCTCCCACGTCCTCCACGTCTCCCATGACTCACTCCTCCAGGTCTCCCACGTCTCCCTAGTCTCCCCACGTCTCCCACGTCTCCCACGTCTCCCACGTCTCCCACGTCTCCCACGTCTCCCACGTCTCCCACGTCTCCCACGTCTCCCATGACTCACTCCTCCAGGTCTCCAGTTTGTGCTCCTCCAGCTCTTCAATGCGCTCGTCCGAGTTGCGGTAGTACATCTGCAGGATGCGGATGAAGTCTGTGATGGTGAGCATGCCCACGTACTGCTGCTTCGAGCTGTCCCACAGGGGCGCCGCCCGAACACCTGACAACGCGAGGACGAATCAAGAGGCGGTCACATGGGCACAACTCACACTGACCGCTCATTGCCTCAGCAGTAAACGTGCTGTCAAGAACACCCAGGGAGACATCGTTGAAGGAGCCACAGCGGACATCAGCACAAACATCACGCAACATGCAGACAGCAGACAGCTTTACATCTGCACAAGCTCATTGAATAGTCCAGTGGACTGTCGTTTTCGATCTACCGTTTAACGGCACCCGTCCATCCGGCACAAACTCCGAAACGCCACCCTGCAATCCGAACCACCATTCAGTTCCGGCAACATTCGTCACCAACTCCAACGGATCGAACCACTCCGAGCCGACATGGCCTGTACGTCCCTGTGCACACCACACCGCCGCAGAGCCGACATGACCTATACGTCCCTGTGCACACCGCCCGCCGCCCCGCGGCAGCGGAGGTCCCGCCGCTCAGTCCGCCGGCAGCGACGCCCGCCTGATAGGGAGGCCGTCTCGTGCCTCGGTCCGTGGCACCGTTAACGCCATCCCCATGTCTTGCACCAGTGACGTCAGTGGAGTCACGCCGTTCGGGTGGAGACAGCCGTCTCCGGGTCCGCACGTGGCGCGGGGCACGCATACACGATCCTGCGCCAGTTACCAGCCGGACCCCCGTCCGATCGGGGAGCCACTTTCCAGGCGTGGCCCATCACGCGTCCCACAACGGCGGCGCCACTGCAAGAGGCACCACCACCCGGAATACCGGCACCGGACGAGAGAGCGGTGGCATCGGCAGTCGGGGCTCAGGACGAACCTATCGTAACGGTGCCTGTACCGCAGGCCGCCACGCGCGACAGTAATGCCCTACGATCGGCATGACGACCATGCAACGCCGACACGGACAGCAGCGCAGGTCTAATGGTTGCAACGCCGACACGGACAGCAGCGCAGGTCTAATGGTGCATGGTGAGCGGATTTAGGGCGAGGGCGACGTGGCTGTCCGCGCTCTATGTGCGATCGAGTTTTGTCCAGCTTTAGTTGTCAGTTAGTTTTGGCTTTCACCTGCAGGGTTCACAGATGAGAGGGAATAGACCAAAGGTGGCTTTTTAAACGGGGTGAGTTTGGTAGGAAACGTCTGGAAAAACAAAATAACGCAAGGCAGTGAGCGTCTCTCTATCACAAGGCAGGACAGCACAAGGCAGTCAGCTGGCGGCAGTGACGGTGACGGTGGCTGACAGTGACCGTGAGTGACGGTGGGTGACAGTGACGGTGACAGTGGCTGACAGTGACGGTGGCTGACAGTGACGGTGACGGTGGCTGACAGTGACTGACAGTGACGGTGACAGACAGTGACGGTGACAGTGGCCGACAGTGACGGTGGCTGACAGTGACGGTGAAAGTGGCTGACAGTGATGGTGACGGTGGCTGGCAGTGACAGTGACGGTGGCTGACAGTGACGGTAACAGTGGCTGGCAGTGACAGTGACAGTGGCTGACAGTGACGGTGACAGTGGCCGACAGTGACTGACAGTGACGGTGACGATGGCTGACAGTGACGGTGGCTGACAGTGACTATGACAGTGGCTGACAGTGACTGACAGTGACGGTGACAGTGGCTGACAGTGACGGTGACGGTGGCTGACAGTGACGGTGGCTGACAGTGACTGGCAGTGACGGTGACAGTGGCTGACAGTGACGGTGGCTGACAGTGACTGACAGTGACGGTGACAGTGGCTGACAGTGACGGTGGCCGACAGTGACGGTGACGGTGGCCGACAGTGACGGTGACAGTGTCCGACAGTGACGGTGACAGTGGCAGACAGTGACGGTGGCTGACAGTGACGGCGACAGTGGCTGACAGTGACGGTGACGGTGGATGACAGTGACGGTGACGGTGGATGACAGTGACGG